>CABPRJ010000517.1:0-101835 GCA_902439185.1 Cinara cedri | reverse complement strand
ATTATTTTTTTTTTTTTTTTTTTTTTTTTTTTTTTATAATCTCGCGTTATTTCAATTTTCTATACGGCTATACTCTTATCTTAATTTAATTACAAACGATTTAAATTTTTTAATATATCTGCACACTTTAATTTCGGTAGCGAAATAATATTGTGTACGTTTTTTTCCGGAAAATAAAAATCTATATTATAAAACCCGAATGAAATGTTTTCGCGCGAAACAATAAAAACGTTTGCTGATCAATATAAGAATACGTATCCACCTAGGTACCTATACATACTATGTACACCCACCTATAGCAAAGTGCATTTTCAGATTATATTATTCGTTTTATTTAAAACTTAAAATACGATAATTTGTCTGGATATTTTGTACCCAAACGTATTAAATTCTCACACTCAAATTTGCAGTGTCCGTACAAAAAAAAAAAAAAAAAAATATATTTATAAAATCGTGCATACAACAATACGCGCTCAATAATAATATTTTGTGTTATTATTTTTATATAATACATTTAATAAGACACGTTTTTAGTCGAAAACTGCGATCCAAATCGTTTTGCACGCATTTCGCATACCCCGGGTACCTATAGTTTACTAGTTGATAATGAACGACAAACAAAAACAACGTTAACAAAATTATTCGCACACCCTCCTCGATAATACGATTATAATTTTTTTTTTTTTTTGTTATTGTTTATTACCTATATTACATTTAAACAAATAGAAAAATATGATTGTTTATTATTTAAGTTTAACTTTACAATAATTTATATGCATTATATTATATGGGATATCAATGTATGGTATCTGTATAATATAATCATAAAATAATATTACGTATTATATTGTATTTAACGTCCAGATCCGCCAGCGTTGTTGGTTGTTATTTTGATATAATGGTTTAAAATATAATTATAACAATAATATTTTATAATAGAAAACTATATAATAATAATACCTAGTCGAATTAAACGATTATAAATCAATGTTTTATACCGGAGTTTTTTTTTCTATTTTTTTTTTTTTATTGTTGTTTATTAACCGACTTCAAAAAAAACGTTTTTGAGCTGCGGGACTTCGGTTACATGCGCAGGGGGAGACGACGCGTCAAATCCTCCCCATGTTGGTTTAAAAATACTTTAGAAACCTATTCGCTTGAAATTATATAGGTATTCCAGCCAGGCTGTAAAACATAAAGTCTATTGAAAAAAATTGGGTTTTTCGGATTCGGATTAAGAATTCTTGTTGTCAGTTTAGATGAATAATATTCTACGATCTGTTCACGAATCAAGTTTATTGTTTAAAAGAAAATATTCTTTGTTAAACAGACAATAACCGAACACTATAAAAATATAACAGTACAATCGTATGATGATGCTACAACTATACTTGTATTTGAGCATACAAATGGTAAGAGCGGGGTTTTGAAAGTCAAAACTTCCAAAAGGCGCATCGTCATATACTAAATGGCATGCATAAACAAAATGTCATCTGCCTAATAACTTCGTTTGGAGAAAGGGATGGCAATTTTTTTTTGCAAACATCGATGTGTCAAACCATCGATGTTGAGAACATTTAAATAGAAATCTATGTATTCGAAAACCCATCGATGATATTAGAGAACGTCGTCAATTTAAAATATAGACGAAATAATAGCCCTTTGCCACGGGTATATTAAAGAGACATTAAACAGTACCTATTGCCCAACACCGAAACCCCAAACATAAATTATACAGCCATTCAGCCTTCGGGAATCACAATTCGTTTATAAGAATACTCGTGAACATCGAAGGCGAATATCAACGTCGATACAAATATCGATTAAAACATCGGTAAAGTTTTAACACCGAAACTAAACCGTCGATGTTAAAAATCGATTATTTCAGTTTCAAACATCGGTGGTTTAAAAGTATCGATATTTTATTTCCATCCCTATTTGGAGATGGTCTGACCCGCAATATTGAACGTGCTGAAATTCATATTGAAATTCAACCCGACCTGTATCACTACAACCAACTTATAAAACAATTCGACTTATCCTCGATTGGGTGAATATGATATTAGACTTTCACACTTGTAGACATAATTATTATATTCTTTTAATGTACGTTCACGTGTTTACTCTTGACATTTATCGAGTAAGTAACCACAATTTCCCATAATGTTATTTAAAAGATCAGATATCCCTAAGAGGTGTAACCTTAGCAACTATAGACTTTTACGAGTAAACTCGCAGAATTGTCCAACAAAACAAAAAAAAAAAGAAACGAAAAATAAAAAAAGGAATCCAAAAAATAAAATAGCCAGAATTTGAAAATATTTGAAAATATTTAATCAGAGAGTAAAATTACAGACATTTAAAATGTCCAGAAAGTGTCTGTAATCACAGAAATAGTGATGTCAATCACAATTTCACTGTATCGATGCAATACGGACATAATAATATTATGTGTGTGTGTAGGCATAAAATATTATATTTTTTTTTTATGATATGATATCGATATCGCTTTCTGGACTTTTATTTTCTGTTATTATATTTTGTGGCCATTTTACTTTCTGTTGATACCCATTATCATCTGAAATACCACTAACTATTTATTTGTATGAATTAATATTAGGTATAGTAAAATGATATTATTCTGAATAATCAGAATGTGTAACGTCGCCAAGGAAAATGACTAGTAATTCTTTATATATTATACATATTATGAATGAACGGAACTATCAAATCCCGGGAACGTATCCCGGAAACGTTTTTTTTTTTTTTCTACCGTATATAAATTATAGTATGATAGTGGACAATGCGACGGTTACTGTCCAAAAAGAAATATAATTTTTGACTCCGTAATTGTGAATTTTTTTTTTTTATTTTTTGGACACGCAGTACCTACCTTACACGATACGAAATTTCCATCCGGCGGATACCTACTTTACTAGTACTTTGAAATATTTCAAGTCCATCCCCAAATTATATTTTTTTCTCAGTAAACACTTTAGCAAAAATGCTCCAAATTATCCGTGACGTATACCCACAGAGGCTTATCTTTTTCTCGACAGTACTTATTTGAAAACAATTTCTTTAGATTTCCAATAGTTTCGCAAACAAAATTAATGTCAATACATCGGGTTTTATTTTCGTTAGTTTTCGCGGGTTTTCTTTGCTATACAAAAGGAAAAAAATAATACAAAAACTCCGCTCATACTACTCCGCAGTCCGCACAAAATCGTTTTATGTTTGCAATGATTTATCGTTACTTTCTATGTACAAATCGAATTATCCTATTATCCTGTATGGCCTATCAAACATCTCACATATAGGTACAAATTACAGTGCACTGCACAGTATTCACTCCACAAAGTACAGTGGCGGCAGAGCCTAAAGTATACCTATAATGTATATACATATAATGTATAATTAATAATTATATACATGCCACGCCATCTCTTGGTCTACGCAACCGACAGTTCTTTCACGCACAGGACAGATAGCGAGCATAACCACTCACGAATTAATCACTAAAAGTAGGTACCAATATCTACGCTATATCAGCTATATGGATTACTGATGTAACGATGATATGTTAATACGTACGTAATATATTCTTATTTGTTATAAGTTTAAAACATTTAAATAAATAAGCTTAAATTTGTACGTACTAATCTAATAAAATTAAAGGCTAGTATCATCAATGTACGTCATATTATCAAGGCCTAAAATAAATGAAACTTTGTATTGCACTATTTTATAAATGCATATCACTTTCAAAATACGTATAAGTAAGTTATGGATTTGAAAACAATATAATCAATAAAATAAAGCATTTAAAATGTAAACAAAGCAAAAACAATGCATTTAATTTATATAAAAAATAAATTGCAAAATTTACTAAAAATTAAATAGATTTCAATGAATTTAACTAGTTTTGTATTACAAAAAAATTCACTACCATGTACTTAGATAAATTGTTTTCAGTAAAACGTCGACGGTTTGATTCAAAATATTTGTGTACGTAGACAATGTACGCGAAAATGTCTTTCTGCGTCCATTGCAGTCGTACCTATACAGCAGTATAGTCGCGGTAGAGTGTGAGCGAACAATGCGTCGGGTACGAGTGTATGGTGTTGTACAAAGAACATCATTCCAGGGAGGAGCGGTCATCTGCAGCCATGGGATATTTCAGGTCACACACAAGGACTTCACTGTCCTCAACTAAACATCCTCAAGGTGTAAGATTGTATTACAGTAATATGCCATACTAATAATTATACTATTAAAAAGTGATCAAAAATAGTCAGGGAAAGTGGAAAACATTGTAAGGCACGTCATGATGTTACAACTGAATTATCTAAATTATAAAATAAGAACTCAGTCCATTTCACCTTAAAAAATTTAAAAAGCCGGGGTAATTTATAATTATTCTGTCCATCCTTTAGGGGCTGAATTTCAAGATAAAGGCTAAAAAGTATCATATGTTTTATTCCAGAACACATTCTACCCGTGTGTCATAATTTCATTCAAATTCGTTTTAGCGTGATTATGTTACAAATATCCAAACTTTAAAATGTATAATACTACTAGCTGTACCGCTCGATATTACCTGTGCCTATAGTAATGTAAAATTGCCGCAATAATCTTTTCAGAGAATATTCCCCAAATTGGAAAATTTTCTTTTCTACTCGTTTCTTAAATATAGCAGCATATTACATTTTCTCCTGGAGTTACGGGTTCAGCTACTACCTCCATACCTATAACGCAAAGTCACACTCCAACATTCATAAACACTTTTACGAACACGACATGTTGTCAAACGCTAATATGCTCATGTCACCAATCCTGTCTGTCAATCTGTCCAAGGCATTACAGTTACAAGGCATTAAGATTAATACAGTAGACAGTAGACATGGATGTGAAGATGAAACGTGTCATGTACTTACATATCAAGGACTTTGGTCCACTCAGTGGCCATCGGCCATCCCGTGCGCCGTAAACATGTTTTTTTTTATTTTTTTATTTTTTTAATGAAATATTTATAGGTATTTAGATTCTAGATCGCAAATAACTTACAATATAACGAGTAAAATAACTTTTCAACGTGATAATAACACATCAATAACCGTGCCGAAAGAAGTACAATTCAACAATAAACTAAGTAACCATTCGTTATGGTAGGTAACCTATATATTATAGGTATTCTCGTGACAACTATTACAGTCCTTATGTATAGACTAATAAGTGACGTATGAATTATTTTTTTGGTTTAACGTTTTAGATTCTGAGTATAGCTAAGAATGTATTGGCATTACTAACATGTTTTTTTTTTTTTTTTTTTATATATACTGTGTACACAAATTATACCACAAATCTTGCTCAGATATATATGCGCGACACTATTTCTGAAAGTGAATGTTATCCAGATGATGCATTTAGGAGGTCATTTTTTGATTTTCCAAACAGTTTTCATAATATCTGGGAAAAACCACGATAAAATGTAAGAAAAACGGGAAATTTACGAAAATAATGCATTTATTATTTTTCAATTTTTTTATTTGTTGTAATTCAATTAAAAATATTCGTAGAAACTTGAAATTTGGACAGAAAATTTTTTTTATGTCTTTTCTAGACGTGGTAAAATTTTCAAAAAAATGTAAACCATTTTTGACCTATTTATAGACATTTAAATTTTGAGAGTTTTGTACATAATTTTTATTCGATTGGTACTCGATTAGGTGGTAAAATTGTTAGACTTCATAGAAAAGCTTGAAAATTTAACAGGAGGTTCATTAAAAGTTTTAGTTAATTGTAAAAAAAAAAAAATTGAGTTTAATGTAGTATTTTTTTTTTATAAAGGAACTTGAATATCAAATTTTGATGAAAATTGTTAAGTAAAAAATTATGTGGAACAAACCTAATTTTCCAATTTTGTTTTTTTTTTTGAACATATGTATATTGACGATTTATTTAACGATGATGAAGTCAGCGAATTGAGCGAATTGACTAAATTTAAAAATTATAGCTTTTTGAAATTCTGGTGTTATGCGGATATGATATGTTATGTTAAATATTGTACCCCCTCAAGCATATTTGTCGTAATCTAATGGTTATTGATGCCTATTATCATTCTTAGAGACCCAAGCCATCGCTCGCTCGGAATTTTTATCGCAAAATACCCTTCGATTTGTTGTGCGAACTTTTCTACCTAAAATCTTCCTCCAATGCTTCAAAGCATCACTATCAACTGAATTGTGCCCAGAGTCGTTTTTTCGTTAGCAATGGTTTATCATTGCTTTCAGATATACATTAAAGTACCTATAACAGTTGCTTCACTCAACCCCATTATCCTAGGACGTCTTTTTTTTTTTTATTTCATCCATAACACCAAAGCAATCCATAAATTAATAAAAAAAAAATTCAATTTCCGTATCAAAAATACCCATAACACCTCTTTAGAGGTTGAATTCGGGGTAAAAAGTAACTTATGTGATATTCCTGATCAAGAGTTACATTTACGCAAAATTTCAGCTTAATCCGATCAGTAGCTTTAGCGTGTTGAGATGATAAACATTCATCCAACCAAACTTTTGCATTTATTTAGGTTTCCATGCGTAAGCAAAATACTATACTAGGTTACCGAATTCTTTCGAAATTGTTTAATATGGCATTGTAATACACATATCGTTAAGAATTCGTTTAGAAACCGCTTAGGGAACTCAGCACGCTCGTAGAGCGGAATTCTCCGACTTGTTTATTAATAAAAAAAAATTATTAAAAATAATAAATTCTGCCCTATGAGGTACCTAGGTGTTGGATACTATCGAGGACCGCGGTATCCGGTAACCCGGTTCACCGTTGCCCGGTAACCGCGGGCATGTAAAATATAAATCCGGTCCGCGATAATTACACGTCCTCGCGTAATACATTGATAATAATTATTATTGCGATTTGTTTTATACAATAATATAATAATTGCATAGCACTGTATCGTCGTTGGCCATCACTCGCAGTGCGACGCGACATTGCCGGCGAACGCGCCCGCGATGAGGCGTTGCAACTGCTGGCACGCGTATTCGTTTCTACTACTCGCAGCTGTGACGTGCAAGCAGACGGCCACCGTTGACACCCAGATTGCTTCACAGGAATCATCTTGCGATTCTCACGAAGGGTCTCAGAATTCCTACGAAGGGTCTCGCAGTTCCAATGAAGGGTCGCGTAATTCCGAAGAAAGGTCTCGCGGTTCCGACCACGCGGCCGTCGTCACTGCCGCCGAAATAACGGCCATCCCTGCAGCCGCGGCCGCTGCTGCCACAGCCGCCGACACCACGATGGACGCGATAGCCAGATCGGCCACCAGGTCATTCGACAGACCTCACGAAGATCATAACAATAACAACAACAACAAGCCTTCGGCCGGCCGTCTCAACGACCAGATAGTTCGGCAGACCAACGATCTCAACAAGGCGGTCGCCGTGCTGGCCAGCGCTCAGAAACGCGAACACAAGATGGCCTTGCTGGAGCGAGAGAAATGCGAGTGAGACTATTAACTATTAATTAATATCAGTGACGTCCATTCAATTTTTTTTCTCGGGGATGGGGGGACTCAAATGATTCCCCTATGGAAATAATTAACAGCAACAATAATCTAAGCGCACGAAAAAGAGCGGAGGAAGGAAATAGTTTTGGAAGCTAATAATGTAAAAATGTTAGAGTTTGATGGTATTCGTTTATTTTTACAACAATTTGTCTAAATATTTTTAATTGGAAGTAAGAAAGCAAGTCATCGGACGAGTAAGAATTGAATACAGTCTTCTACGCTTCTTCTTCTCTTTTGCCTTCCCTCGAACTATTTGGGATCGGCCACCCTTGTCCTAAACTTCAGCCTGACCCAATACTCCATATCACCTGTTGCGTGCCCTTTGTATGTGAGTAATTTGTATAAAGTTTCGATTTCTAAAACGTGGTTTTTATTAATTTTCCGCTCAAACTCATAGGTAAAAAATTGACAATAGAATAATTTAAAAAGAAATTCATCAGAAGCAGACCCGGGTCAAGACTTAGGTTTCATTACCAGTTACAATAAAAATTAAGAAAGGAATTTTGGTGACGGGGCTTTTCGCTCGCGTGCGTTGGTGGTGTCTCGTAGATACACTCAGTTTTCCAGAACTGACTGAAATCTCTTTCCGTCTGCCCTGGTCGTCTTATATATTATCTGCGGCCTTGGTCGGGATCCAAGTGGTGGCTACCGTCGTTGTCTCCTTGTGGCGCGTTGTCCGGACGCTTTCGATTTAGCACACTAGTATACGCCCTCACGTGCGTATACTTAATGCGACGACCGATTTCACATCACTTGTGTTTAAATGTTAATTTATATTCCATCCAACTACCTCTTGTTCGTTATTCCTCTCTCCCTCATTCCGTCTATGTTTATTTTCATAACAATTTAAAATGAAGCACCTTTTCTAAAAGGACATTTTCGTAGAGTATTATAGTAGGTGGTCGTTTTTAGATTTTATCGAGGGGTTTTCATAGCAAATTAGAAAATCCGAGAAAAACGGGAAAATGTATTATTTTAAAAAATTGTAAATATTACGGCTTCTCAAAAAAATGTATAACCGAATTCCGCCCAGAACCGGTTTTGCTCAGCAATGATTAATCGTTGCGTACATTAAAATCTCCCGCCTACATTCCCAACGTTTGACCTACAACAGCGGCCAACCCATCGTGTGAAGTATTTCTGTCTGGTTTTTAAATCTGATTTTGTTAGTGTGAAAAATAGTTTAGCATCTGGTTTAATTGTTTCTTCATGTCCTGCCAACAACGCAATAGTTTAATGTTATATAGGTATATAGTTTGCGTGAGAGCGTGAAAAACGTCAATAACGCCAAGTCGCCAAATTGTGACTAACGAGATATTTACAGTAAAAAATAAAAAAACCATCCATTTTTCGTGCAGGATATAATAATATTAAGTCGATTATTTCAATGCGCGTTTAAGGGTTAGTCGTGATTTTTCAGCATTTCCCGCGTCATCTCGTATAATACCGCGGGCGGCGACTTAAACCGTTGTGCGATGCACCTTCCTGCGAATTCGCCGTGCAAGTGTGAGTGTAGTTGACTCGCAATAACCCATATTACTTATTGTTTCCCGGATGTTCCCGTTCACGGTTAATCGCGGTGACGTTTTCAAAACGCCGATCTTGCGGTTTTCGTTAAAGCCGCTACATTGTAAAGGTCCGGAACAACGCTGATTCGACGCCTTTTTTTTTTTTTTTTTTTTTCTATTTATGTCCTTCGCGCGCCCGCCATTCATAATAACGTCATTGCGATTATTGTGTTACACGCAGCGGGTACGTGAACCAGGCGGCGGACAAGATGCACAAGCTGGGGGACAATTTACAACACGCGGACGCCGCACTGGCAATCGCCACGAACCGGGAACGACGCGTCCAAAAGCACGCGACCCGCACCGCGCGGATGTTGATCCGGTCGGGCCGCCGGTTGCAGGTGATCCGCCGGCTGTTGGCCGGCGCCGAAGTGGGCCTGGTGCACATGGAGACCAACCGGAAGTTGCATATCGCACGCAACTAGGAAAACGACGCGGCGGCCGACCCGGCGCGGACGCTTGTACTGCTGAGAGGAGAAGCACGGCGTCCCGAGACGTTTTCGTCGTCCCCCACAATCATCGTACAGCCGTCGTACACCCCGTACCCCCCCACCCCCACCGCCCCTAAGGCCGTTAGATTCGATTTTTTCTTTTCTTCTTAAAATTAACGTGTTGTTTTTTGTTTTCGAATTTTTAACATACGGATCGATCAACCATCCCCGGGGGAACGACGAAGGAGGAATGTTAAGGGGGCCCCTCCCTCGTTCGCCGTTTTCACGGCTCGTGTTGCGCACGTAATGTTATTACACGGAAACAAACGCGAAAACGCCGGCTTATACATATGCAACCCGAATACGCTGTCATCGCTGTCGTCTATAAATAATTACATGCGTATGAAAAACGAAACGTCCTACGCGATTTGTTACAATATTAAACCCGTAACGAAAATGTTAATAATTGTATTATTTTTTTTATTTTTTAATTTTTTTTTATTTCTATGCTTGCTAAACGATAGACGTTATGTCGATAATAGATCGGTTCCGACAATTTTATTTTATATTACTATAATGTATTAATAATAATTACACATGATATTGTAATATAATAAACATTAATAATTATGTTCATATATTATTCCCCTCCAGCATAGTTTAATCATTATTTGCATCTAAAAAACTAGAAATCGTTAACTATCAACATGTGACCGGATTAAGAGACGAGACAAGGGGTCACTTCACCTGGACCGCGGAAATAAATAAAGGCCCGTTTTGTACGGCGCGTGTTGTATCGTTAATTTAACCATGTATGTATAATGTATACAATTCCCGTCTGAAAATTGTGCTTGGTACAAAAATTACATTAAAAAAAAACCGATGCTGGGAACGGGTGTGGCCAACATTAAAGGTTGGTAGTTGGGAAGATGGGATACATAAAGTTGTTTAATTTATACCTGTAATCAACGATAAACCATTGCTAATGGTAAACGAATCGGAGCGAAGTTCGGTCATAAGTATATATGTTTTGAAAGGTCGTGTTATTTACATTTTCGTCAAAATTTGATTATAAAATTCTTATAAAAAAAATAATAATACTACATTAGACTCAATTTGTTTTTTTTTTCACCACTAAGTACGACTTACAATGTACCTCATGTCAAATCTTCAAGCATTTCGTTTTAGTCTAATAATTTTATTTACTGAGTCTAAATATATACCAAATAAAAATTACGGAAAAATATGAAAAATTAAAATATTTTTATGAATAGCTCAAAAATGGTTCAAATGTTTTTTGAACATTTTACGACGTCTAGAAAAAGCAATGGGCTATTTTTCCTTGTATGATAATATATATAGATAAAAATGTAACAGGAAATCAACTTGCGATTGGAGCGAGTAATTTTTTTTTCCGTTAATGTTCTGAAAAAAAATCCAACCCCCCCCCCCCCCGTCTGGAAAACTGAAATTATGCTATTAATGCAGAGGAAAGGGTCGAGATACCTATCATATATGTAGTAGGTCTATAAGATATGGTCTGTTATAAAGTGTACATAATACTAAAAAGTATATTATATTTTAACCTCTGAGGGATAGGTTTGGTATATCTACTCGTGTAGTTCTTTTTTTAGTGACGAAGCCATGGGTTAGTACTGAGTAGACACGCCGTGAATACTCATTAAAAAAATTCCCTAGTGGTAGTCTCATAAATTCGAAATATAATTTAAATCGAAATATTTCGAGTTTAGATTCTTTTTTCGTATCAAACATATTAGATATATCATTTTATGATATTACTTTATTCTTATATAGCAAAATATACGCAAACACTAGTTTAAGGGTCAATATCTACAACGCAGTCGATCTTTCTTTTTAAGGTATGGAGTAGTGGACACGCAATAGATATATGCTAAAAAATGCCCTATATTGGTATATAGATTGTATATAAATATAAATTTGAAACATAATTTTAAATTTATATTCCTTTATCGTATCAAATATATTCAATACCGCTTTACAACATTATTTAATTTATTCATCACAAAGATCCGGGATTACTTTTTCATAAGTCAACATCTGAAACGCAGTTGACAATTTATTTTGCGGTGGAGATTATTTATTTTTTCTTTCATATATACTAACGTGTATTACACAGATCTCTTTTCAGGGTAGTTATGTCCCAGGGGACTTGTCGTTCGTAACATATTACATTTATTTTTTCCCTATTTTTTTTTAGAAACAACGTATATTATTATCAAAATAATATATTTTTTTTTCTTTGCAACTCAAAAAAATCGAGATTTCTCCAAATAACCCAGATTTTCTTTCTCGTGATCCTTCATTCAAACTTTTTATACATATATATGTGTGTGTGTATACGTGAGTCTCTCTGTTTCTGTCGCTCTGAGGGCAAAAAAACAGGCGCTGTTATTTATGATGTAATGCCCGCAGCCTCGGGAAATTGCGAATCAAGTCCCAGCCGTTACACTGCAGAGTTTTTAATCGCTTTAATACGAAACTTTTAAGTAGAGCATTTTCATTGCATTTATACAATAGTATTCTTGTTCCTATATAATACGTTCATATTATATTAAATCACATTATAATACAAATTTGTAAAACCGATAAATCGGCTTTAAAATTATTAAAAAGATTAAATAATGTATGATAATATATAATACATTTTAAAGGGATTGATGATTGAGGGACTTTTTATTAATCTATAGTGTTTGATACCCATGTAAGGGGATAATTTGTTTTATAGATCCTTTACTAGGACACATAAGAATGTACATTTTTGAAAGTTTTTCTAAAATACAATTAAGTTATTTTAGGATTTCCATTAAAATTATTAGATTTGAATTTTCAACATAATAGCCATGTAAAGAACTTATTCTTACAGTTTGTTCAATCATTCAGGTATAAATCGATTAAATTATATACACCGTTGCCAATTTCCTTAAAGAAAAAAATGTGTTTTGTCAACTAAAATAAATGAATCATTTATGCGAATACATTGTACATATATACAAATAATAATAATAGCTGTATTACCCAACTTCATGAAGACTTAGTTTGAGTGAAATTTTACCCCAATTTCTGTCCTATTTTCGCCAATATGTATGGATTTTAAATGTACCATAAAACATAATGACAGGAATCATATTTGTGGATTTGCGGCCCGAAACTAGCTCTGCACCAGCCAATAGCCGGCAAGATAGGCTCGCTGATGATAAGAAAAGTAAATGCCTCCCCTGTCCCTCCCAATTTGTTTAAATGTTTATTACTTCCAAAATTGCATCATTAAGAAGTTAGACTTCAGCCCCTCAATCTCAAACCCTAATTTGAGTCTATGCTATGAGTATATAAAGTTATAATTGGTTGACACTTTCTTTCGCTAGCCATAGTAATATTGTATTATATTGTGTAAATTGATTATTAATAAATATATGTGTATTATTGAAATTTGAATAAATATGCTTAGCGATGAAAGGAGTTTAATTTTTTTGAATGAAGTTTAATGTTAGTTCTTCATAATCTCATTGTGTATTGAGTATATTGGAGAAGATTTCTTTTATAATCGATTTTAGATCCAATTTTAATAGAATTTCTAACAATTCTGGTATTTAAAATCATGTATAACCGGACATTGTTTAGAATAGGTTTTCATTAACAATGGTTTATTATAGCTAACAAATATAAATTAGCAAACCCATTTCTATTATCAGCTCTATTTTTATTTTTACTATGGCAATTTTTTTACTGACACAAATAAAGGTACTTCTAGTAGTTCGATATTTAAAATTTCAAGATGTTTGAATTGATAAAGAAGTTTTTTCATATGTCGAAGCATATTTTTAATATTTTTATGTATATTTAATATTAAAAATTGATAAATTTATAAAATATATAATATTTATTATCGTCAAAAATTATCAAAAACTGAATTTTAGTTCATGAATTATTAATGTAAATAGAGACAAAAACTAGTTTTGTATGTAATTTTCAATACTGTTTTCATTTTTTGTTTCTAGCATGTTTTATTTTTTAATTTAACAATTTTATAAATTATTTAGGTTAGCAATTTAATAGTTAATGAGCAATAATCATCTTGTATACATTTTAATATTAAAAACATAACTAAATGTACGACCAGCTTTAAAGTACTTTATGAGATATATTATATCTCATTCAAATTTAGTAGGCTTCACAAATCTTTTGATGATAGTTCATCAAAACGGTTTTATTTTCTTAGTCAGTCGTTAATAATACAGCCTATTAATCGATTGCTAATTTTATGAGCATATTGCTATAGTATATAGTATAGTAGTATAAGCCCTTTGTATTAGAGCATAAGAGTATATTATTGTAGTCTATCGATAACGCCTAGTGTGTAGGCGGCTCCTAGAATATTGTAGCCATACGGCACCCATGAGAGAGCCGCGCAGTCAGTCGAGCTACCACTTTTAAAACTGTACGTTGTCACAACGACTATTATAATAAATTACTCTTTAATTATATAGTTCGACTCACATTAAATTATATTAGTAACTAAAAATCCTTAGAACTGTTTCATTGTACTTTCTCGTAAAATTGGATCCTCACACTACCGAACAAATAAAACAACCCGTACGAGCACAACAACTCGTATAGGCACAACAGCTAATCTAAAACTCATAATATGTGAAATATGATAAAATATTTTTTTGATTTATTCATCGCAAATATAATATTTAATTATTGCATTATAAAATATCAAAAATTTGTATTATTGTTTTTCTATTGTACTTAGCGATTCATTGTGAAATCAATTGAATATGTATGTTATTTTACATGCCAATAACTACATCCATGGATATTAATCATCATTATTATGTTTCCATGGTATTATATTATAGTTCCCTGTAGTTAAGCAATATATTATCTGTTGGAATCCATATATTTGTGTACATGTTTTAATTATATGAATAATGAATTATACAATTCACTGAGTAATAAATACTTAAAATACATAAAAATATACAACATTAATTGAAATAATTACATGTTATTAATTATTTCATAAGGTGGCATATTATTATAATTATATCTCTATCCTCATAGTATGGAAAAGAATCAAAAAATACTTCCATTCGAGATAAATTTGGTGCGTTTTGAGAACCCTGAAACACTGGTCGAAAAATCTAATAAAACGCTGACTAAAAAAGTAATGAATTATATAACATAATATACCATTATTTTTATTGACTATAATTTTAATTTTTTAAAAAATTATTTTTCATTGTAATATTTTATCATAAAATTATAATTATGCATTTTGTCATTTATTATTTCAATTATGGGACTACATACCTTCAAATTTAATTTCGAAAAAACACACTCAAAACTACAGCTAAGTATTATTTATTGACATGAAATTGGAATATATTGAATAGTATTGTAATAAATAACAAATTTTGGGTTTTTTTATTTTTTTATAAAGATTTACAGATATTAAAAATATCTGATACCTACTGCAAATGGGTGTGCGACTGTTACTGATGAGTAATTGGGAATGTAAGATAAAATATATTATTAAAATTATTATAAAATCATTATTTATTTCGTGTGGATTACACAAATCAACTTAAATAAAAATACATGACACGCAGTATAATATATACATAAATTATTAAACTTAGATAGGAATATACTTGTTCAAATAATTTCTTCATAGCTGTATTTCGAGTTTACTAATCCAATATATTGCTTCTGGAGTCACTTTATGTAGGCCTTCAAAACCTTGGCTAAATTTTCTTCTTTAGCATTCTGTTACGATATGGTTTATTGTTTGTTTCTTTTTGTTATAGCCACGGGTTGGATTGTCTCGAAATCCCCATTTATGTAAGAAAGTGCCGCACCTACCATGACCTGTTCGTAGTCTGTTTAGTGTAGACCAGGTGCTACGGGGAAGATTCATCCCTAGGATTCCAATGTTAGGGTCGTGCACTAATTTCCCGTTTGATACAGTAGCGCTAGCCCATTCTTTCCGCTATTCATAAGCACCACCAAATCCTGAACTGTTCCTGAACAGTTTCCTGGCGATCTCGACTATTGAATTCCTGGATTTTCATCGCTGTTCAGATGTTTGAAGTAGCATCTGGTATAAGAGTGATCGTTTTTGATCTTCAGAATATTTGCCAGTATCGGTAACCAATGGAGTGGTGTGGATTTAACAGTTCCACTAATTATTATTATTATATTGTTAAGCTGCATGTATACTTTATTTGCGTGTAAGCTATTACCCCAAGTTCGGACGTATACTCCACGCGCTATAGACTAGGCCCAAGCTTGCTATTCTCAAACTATTCGCATCGGTACTCCAACCTGTTCTAACTAGCATTTATACGAAGTTAATCCGGGATCGAATCTTTTTACCTAAGCTACTCAAATGCTCATTTAATGTGGATGAGCGGTCAAGCGTTATACCTAAGTATTTAGGTATTTAAGGAATTATGCTTAACTCTTATTTCATCAAAATCTACTTCTAGCTTATCTTTTGCCAATCTGTTGTTGAGGTTTTGTGCACACACTTCAGTTTTCGTCAAATTTGGCTTTAGGCACCAATTGCGGAAATAGGTATTCATTAACTCTATGTCATTGGTTAAGATTAGATTGCCATCCTATAGATCTTTACTTTGGTATGCGGTTGCTATATCGTCCACGAATTGCAACTTTAGCCGTTCTATATTCGGAATGTTGGGGTTAGAACTGATCCCTGAGGGAGTCCATTGTTCACTCTCCTCCTTCCCACGACTCATTTATAATTAAATACGATTACGATTGAAATTCGGTTAAATATATTTTGGAATATTTTTAACAGTTTCATCAAAATTTGATCATATAAAAATGGACATACTTCGCATAATGGGTAGGCTACTATTGTAGATGAGAAGTTGGGAAGATAAGATGTATAGGGGAATTTAATGTATATCTGTATGCAACGATAAAACATTGGTAACGAAAAACGATTCTGAGCAGAGTTTGGTTATAAATGTTTTAAAAGGCCGTAATACTTACGATTTTTGTCAACATTTGATATAAAAATTTTACATTACACTCCAATATAATTTGTTGAGCTCAAAGTACGACTTATAATTTACCATCAGTTAATTTTTCAAGTATTTCTATTCGGTTGAACAATTTTATACACAGAGTACTCACTGAATAAAAATTTATGTAAAAAACCAGCAAATTTAAAATGTCTATAAATAGCTCAATGAAAATGAAAATTTTATCACGTCTAGAAAAAGCAAACGTAAGTATTCTAATCAAATTTCAAGTCTCTACAAATATTGTTAACTGAATCAAAATAAAAAAAACCTTTCCTAGGATAATGGGGATGGGTGCAGCCACTTTTATAGTTAATTCAATGTATACCTGAGCGGAATTCGATTGATAGTATTGCTTTTTCAACAATATATATATATCATACTATGCTAAAATAATTACATATGCATTATGTATTTTCTTTAATAATATTTATTTTAAAATTGTAAATTTTTCCCATTTATTGGGAAAACTCTTAGAAAAATCAAAAAATGACCTCCCTAAAGTATCACACCAGTCAGATTTCCTTTCGGAAAAATGTCTACACTTGTAAATCAGAGCAATATCCCTGGTAGAAAAGATATTCACAGAAAAAAAAATGTAATAATTAACATCATTGTAAAACCAATACATTCCTCGTTCCGCTCAGAATCTAAAAATTAAAATACCTCTGGACGTTATTGAGTACTTTATACCTATATCAATTAAAATTTGTAAGAATATTGTAAATGTATAAATCAACATGATCAAACAAATTAATTGTATTATATTATTTATATCATGTCTATTGTAATACTATTATTTATTATTAGGTATTATGTTAGAAAGTGTTAAATTTTTGTACCTACACCTTTCAAACATGATTACAATTTTAGAATGGGACATTTTTGTAATACTAATAATAAACTTTATACATACCTATAGAATATATTGTCTTCAAAAACCAAAGTTAATTTATTCGGATCTGAAGATGGTGCAGAACTCACTTGTGGCGATGTTTTGAATCTTATAGTAGAACCAAGGCAATGGAGGAAGGATGATGTCGATTGGAAGCAAGATATATCTAAACAACCTGGAACTACATCAGATGTGAAAAAACTTAGTGAAAAATTAGATACATACTTGTTACAATTTGAGGCCAAAGAGGTGGGAATTTGCCCAATAAAACAGGAATTATACAGTCAATGTTTCAGTAAGTTTGAAATTATAATTTAAAAAAGTATATTATTTAAAAAGATTATAATAGATATGTAGGTAATTATTATATTATAAGCATAACGAAATTTAATATTGTAAAGAATAATATCCAGAAATTCTCAATACATCTACATAATATTGATATAATAGTGACTGTGATTATCAGTAGCGTAATAACCGGGTTAGGGGGAATATGGGTATGTAATCTTTCCTTGATTTCTTTTGTCGTGGTAGTTCTATACTAAAATAAAATGTAATTAGTTCCTTAATTTATTTGACGCAAAATAAAATATTATTACTTTTTAGTATCTTATTCACAATAATTCTGCGTCATATTATGGTCAAAGACATCAACATTTAAAATCACATATATGAAGTAGCAACAAAGCAGTAGCTGGAGATAATTTTTTTTTTTGAGATGGGGAGTTAAACCAAATCCTATATTTTAATAGTTTTAAAATAATGAACAGTTATCAAACAATATTTAAAAAAAAAAAATGACTTTATTCATAAATTTTGATATTTTGTAGAATACAGACACTATGTGTCTTTCTTTTTCGAATTAATCTATGATATTATCTGAATAATGTGTAATAATAAGAGGGGAAAAATAATAAATGCTATGGCTATACTTTTAATAAAGTCGCTGGATATAATAGTTTTAACTAATAATTACAATTATTATTGTAATGCTTTTGATAACGTTTCAATATCACTTATTAAGTTCCTTTAACGTATTAACAATTTTCTTTTAAATATCTGTAAATTGTAAAAGTTCGTCATGATTTTCCACCAACGTGTCTCACATATTGATGAGAGTTTGGTCCATTTAGATTCAGGAAACGGTTCTTTAATGAAGTATAATCAGTTATTCGGAAAGTATAACCAGCTGCGCTTTATGTACACTGCAGTGATCATTCTTTAAATTTAGCTCTCTCTCATTTGTGTAATATTTAACATATTCTTAATTGTGTTGGTACCATAAAATCGATGGGCAATTACATTAAAAACTTTCTAATGTGAACAGAAGTGTTAAAAAAAGTTATATTAAAATTTCCGCATCTTAATAATACCGTACCATTTCGGAAAAAACCAACAATATGAGTAATATAATCTTATGGATATAAGTTATCGTAGTTCTCAATCGCTGTAGGACCTACTGCACCAACAGAATTCGTTATCGCACGATTTATAAACATTATATTTTCATACATTTTAGATTTTAGCTCAAAATAAAATACATAGTAAAAAAGTAATCAAGTATTATACTTAGGAGACCACTTATTTAAAATTATTTTTTTTCATACCAGTATTTTAATGACATAATATTGATTTAAGGGGCGAGGCAAAATTTAGGTCATGTGAAAGGAAGGCATGACTAACCCTGATTTCAGCACTGCTCTGGACTGTTTAAACATAGATTTTAGCAAGTTTCTTATGATTTTTTTTCAAGTCGTATTGAATTAACAACAAAAATCAAAATCGACTAAATTACAGTAGCTACCTCTTTAAAACCATAAAAATAAATAATATATAATATAAATATATTGTTCAAAAAGTTACTGATAAAATACTTATACATATAATACACCTGAAACTGCAGATACGGTTATTCGTCTCGTGTTTATTTATTAGACGAGATCATTAGACAAGTGACGTTGAATTGTGCCGAACGGGGTTACATGTTGGTTATGATACGGGACGAAATTAAAATGAATATAGACGCATATGAAGCGCTGTACGAAAGTAGAATAGCTTACGGTATTCGAAAGACATTACTGGCAAGTATCTAAAAAATTTGAAAAATAACATAGCGTTTGCGTATTTATTATTTTTACGAAAATGTATGTTTTTATTATTTATAAGACATTATTTAAATTTTTATCAATTTACCTATCCTAACCTAGGCATAATAACCAGTAGATACGTAACCTATGACAAAGGAATAATTTTTTCCCCGAAACTTTGTTGAATCATAATTCATGGAAGTTCAAAGACATATCTTAATTTCCAAATTGTCCTTGTGTACATAAATTTAAAAAAAAAACTTTTTCTGTGTATCTACAGCAAAGACAAAAGAAGACTGATTTAAAAAATTTGGCCGAAATATTGAAATTAGAAAATCAAATTTTAGCAGCTGATTTAATAAATACTACAAATATAACAGTCTTAATAGAACAAGGGCTGGCCGAAAAGAACGAGAAAGAACTCCAAATGCACATCAATAGGTTGGAAGTTTTAAAGAAATCCAATGGGCTTATCAAAGTAATAATAACATACATACACATTATAAAATAATATTTGTACAAATTTTATTGTTATCCTGCGTACTATTGAATTTTAGTCTCAAATGACCAGTATACCTATAATGTAGTAATGTATATTAGGATGGTTCTCATTTGGGTGATGACAAAATGTTTGTTTTGACGGCCCTTACTTTATTCTAAAAAAAAAATTTAAAAACTGATCTTATTTGAGCTTTCCAGGACAATAAAATTCTTGATTCGCCTTGTAACGAGGTAAAGTTTCCTATTAAAATGCATGTGATTTTCGTTTATTTTGAATTTCGTTTATAAAATGTTGAAAACAAACATTTTTCGTATGGGAATGACTGAGATTAAGGTACGCTTTAAGTGAGGGAGAAAATTAAAGTATAGCGGGCAAAATACCAACATATTATAATGTTTTGATACGTAATATAATTGTGGAAAAATATACTAATAGTCTGTAACCGCCGAGTGATACAATATAATATTAAATTAAAATGAAATACGAAGGAATGCACCGAATATTGAACAATATTTTTCGTTTTATCGTGAGTGGTGAGTGTTCCTAAAATATTACTTGTATATGGACATGTAATATGGTATGTTGTATGTAATATTTTACAGATAAGTGGATATAGCCCATGCATTTACATATATTTTTTGATTGAAATACTTATTATTTGATACAAGCTAAAAATCATCGATTTTCCAAATATATTGACATTTTAAAAAACCTAATAATCTTCAGTAAGAAAATGTTATAAAATGACCGATGTACTTTAACTCCCCCCTACCACCATTAAAACGAACCTTAACCATTTCAATACAAAAAATTCTGTTTCTTCAACTATGTATGTCTTATATAAACACAATTCAGATTAAAAGAAGAAAGCCGGACATACTTCTCATGATAGCTGGGCCACACTCTACTGTTTAGGTAAGAAGTTGGGAAGTTAAGATATACTGGAAAATTTAGTTTATATCTACAAACAATGATAAACCATCGTTAAATAAAAACGATTCGGAGCTAAGTTTCTTAAATACACGAACGTCAATGTTATAGACAGGGGGGGAGGGTACTGGGGGCACGCCTAAAATCTATTTTTTTTTTATTAATGCTGTAGTACAGTTTACATAAATTCGTTATATTAATGAAATGTATTATTAGTAGTACTATTATAAGTATAAAATATATTGTTTTATATTATTATATGTATAATACATGAATCACTAATTGCAGAAAGGGGACATGTACAATTTTAACGATATTGAGTTGTTGTCGAATTTAAATTTATTATATTTACCTTGAATAATACATATTTTATGTTAAAATAGGACTGGTCCACCAAACTGTTGTAGGATATTAACAACTAAAGTTAATGTTTAGTGCAGACTAAATAGTGTGACTAAATATCTTAATACATCACTGTCACAACGTGGTTTTTGTATAGTCACTCATAAGTTTTTGTTCTATTTCTGAGTTTGTGTTGTAAAAAATATTATTCAATTTTTAATATTAAAATATTTGTGAATTATAAAATAAAAAATAAAATATATTGCCAGTCAAATTACCCAAAAAGCAATTGTACAATGTAGAACCCAAAAGATTCAAAAAGAAATTAATTTAAAAATAAATGATTTGAAACGTATGTAGTCCTACATTCCAATGAATTCTGTTTCCAGATTTCGAACTTAAATTCTGAGTTAAAAAAGAAAAAAAATGTTTTCACTGCAATGAAGTATATGTTTTTATTGCCATCTTTGCGTTATAAATGCATTTAAAATGGTTAAATACAGAAAAGAGACATGCCCAAAAATATAAAATGGCTACCAATGTTCATGTTAAATTTTGGAAAATATTGAAGTGAATAGTTTATACAAATGTGGATAATAATGCGATTCTGTAAAATTAAGTTTTAATGACATGTCTCTTTTCTTCAATTATTAATTCATATATTTTCTTACAAGGCTACAAACTCTGTTTTAACTTTACGTTGTAAAATTAAGGGGTATAAATAATAGGCGATAAAGGAATAAGGGAGTCAATGAGTCATAAATTAATAGGTGATAATGTTTGTAGCTTAACAAAAACCACATAAAAAAATTAAGTGCCCCTCCACCGATACGGTACTGATGTACGCATATTTTCTTACGTTTTTCCCAATTATTATGAAAACCAGCTATATAGTATCACCCAGATAAAATTTATTTTCAGAAAACTTACTACACATGGAAATCGGAACAAGATTTCTAGAAAAATTGTTTATAGATAAAAAAAATAATTACCATCATTATAAAACCAATATATTTCTCGTTACGCTCCGAATCTAAAACAAATATATATTAAATAGGAAACTTGACCTTGTTACATAGGATCTTAATAATTGTCTTAGAAAGCTCAATATTTTTTTCAAATTAAAGTTATGGTACGTCAAAACAAAATGTCTACCATTACCAAAACAAAAATCGCTCTAATAAAGCAAAACCATTTTATAATATTATTTATATTATTTATATTATTTAATATTATAGTTAATTAATGTACACATTTGTTTTCAGACACAACTAGAATCCATAATTTCACCGAAAAAAAGATTATAAACGTCAAGTGTTCGATGATAAAATTCAATAAATTGGTTTTGTAAAATTTAAAACACACACGTTTACACTACCTTAAACTTTTAATAAGTGTTTTATTAATTCTAGTCCAACTCAAAGACACTAATATTTTCTGCTCCAACGTGAGATAACCGAACATTTTACCAATAGCCAAAAAGAAATAATTGTAGGCATTCTCGAATTTCTCACGTTGTTTAACATAGTCTAAAATTACTTGAATGAGGTAACGTTATTACTTAAAAATCAAAATTTAAGTTGAAATCAAACAAGTAAATTAAATAATAACGAGAATGAATAATATTAGTATTATGCGCAGTCAGGGCCTGATTATATACCTTTAGGCTGAAAATGCTGCAGCAACCTTGGAACCAACACCCTTAGAGTTTATTTTCTGAAAAAATTGCTTTTATTGCCTTTATTAGCCCTCGTTCTAAGTTGGTAATAATTTATAGCTCTGCATAATTCAAAAGCGAAATTTGCCGCACAATCATAAAAAAAAAATAGTATGCTGCTTGTGTCATTTTTGAAGTTTTGAGGAAATATTATGTTCCCTCCTTTACAGGGTGTCCCACGAAGATGTATATCTTATTACAATATCTTCAGAGATAATAAAGATAGTTAAATTCTGTTTTTTATATATATATTACTAGCAGGGATAAGAACTACACATATTTATACTTGAATTCAATTTTTATGTTTTGATAAAAATACTAAAAAATCATATGTGTATTTAATATTTATAACATTCATAGTAAGTAAATTAGTTAGGTATTTTTTTAAAATTGTGTTATGAGTTAATTTTTGAAAAAAAAAACTTAGAAAATAAATATACTAATTTAGACTCTCTGAGAGAATCTAAAATAACGTTTTTAATGTAGGTACTATATTCACTAAAATCCAGTTTTTAAAAAAAAAAAATTGGTCATTTGTTCTTAGATGATAGTACTATAGAAGAAAATGTAAATCGAGATTAAATTACGAAAGATTATTTGTTCATTGATGTGCTAAACAAAACTTCCTCCCTCATTAAAAACTGAAATGATTTCAACTTCAACTGAATCCCTGGTAATGTCACATTTATGACTGCTTACTGCAGTTGTATGGGTTTATCTGCAGGTAGGACATTTTTATCTTAAACTGATTATAACAAATTATTTCATGTTTGTAGTAATATTATTATTATTTTGCTTTCACTGAACAACAGTATTTTATGACTAAATACAAAAAGAAATTTATTTAAGTAAATCCATTCGTCAATACTTAAAAAATTTATATTCAATCATTAATTTATTATAATTTATACTGACTAAATGTAAGTATATATTTTTCAGATACTGAAAAAAGGCAATACAATAAGTATAGCATAATAATAGCTGTGACATCTCGATTAAATTAGCTACCTTACCTTAATTTGTATTATGGAATAAATATATGTTTTAATTAAATAATTAACAAATGAAATAATTTTAAAATGTAGCCAAG
The DNA here is from genome assembly GCA_902439185.1 of Cinara cedri. NCBI lineage: Eukaryota > Metazoa > Arthropoda > Insecta > Hemiptera > Aphididae > Cinara > Cinara cedri. The sequence goes on along the minus strand of CABPRJ010000517.1, from coordinate 77,588 downwards.
GCTTAGCAAAAACTCTAACTATATTACCGATATCTTTAGGGTCACAATCATGTAGTGCTATATGTATTTGTTGTTACGTACAAAACAGGCAGGAAAAAAAATTATCATATTATTAGTTCTAAGATTAGTTTGAAGCAACTATTCTCCACTATGTTCTATTACTTCCCCCTTCTTTTTGATTTCTTCATATGAATAACTATTCTTGATTTATCTCTAAAAAGATTATTACGTGCTAATACTTCATATATTTTAAAAAATTTTAAATTTAAAAAAAATGCACATACCTAATGTTTTTGGTAATTTAAATAAATACATATCTCTTTTAAATTGCATACACCTACACGGAAGATGTTTTATCTATTATAGGTTAATGATATTAATTTTTTTATACATAATATATCAATTATAGAGGATTTAACCTAAATTAATTTTCTTCTTCAAAATTATTCTTTATTTACTAACACTTTATCCCACCATGTTTTCTATTCATACATTAGCTATTCAAATTTAAACCAAGCAAATAATGTCAAAAAACAATCATGATAGTATTTTGGATTTAATTTTCTCAAATATAAATGTTGACTCTACCAAGTAATCATTTAAGTGAGTACACTCATATCTCAGAAATTATTAACTTTTTCCGGAATTTGTTTCCTAGAACATTTAAGAAACAAGCTGTATTACAAATACAGATAATACAAATAACAATATTTACGTTATTTTTTGTCACCCTTATTTTCGGGGGTAAAACCACTATCTACTTTTGATATTCAAATGGCAACCTATATTTAAAAAGTCCATAGATAGATTGAATATACATTTCAGTGTTGACATTTTTGATTTCCGCAGTGACGTCATTGAAGTTGTTATGAGTCGGCAACGCGATTATATTAAAGACAACACGGTACCAGGAGAACATGAGGTTCGGTGTGCGCTGCAGCGACGGCCGCCGCCGACGACCCGTCGCGGGAATATCGTTCGGCTGTTAACAGCTACGACTCGTCGCAACAACAGCGTCCGAGTCATGCACTCCTGGTATATCGGGGTCTATTTTGTATGTCGCACGAATACGTCATTCGTAAACTTTGTATACGAACATGATTTTGTACAACCATTTGAAACTTAAGGATATTTCATTTATATCTGTAAGCCACGTAAACCATTGCTTGACAAAAAACGATTCTAAACGTGGTTCGGTGATACAAGAAAGTAAATCAAAAAGACAATAAAAGATGTGTCCTATGATTTTTCGATTAAATCATTTTTTCTAGTAGAAAACGTCGTCCGTGTTTTTATAAAACAATGAAATTATGAAATTGTACGTTTTCCTACGTTTTTTCTCACTTAAGCGCTTTTATTTAAAAAATGGAGTTGATAATCAAATGACCTGTTTAAAGTACATTCTAGAGAACTTGAGTTTCCAGAAAAGTTGCTACACGTAAAAATCAGAGAAAGTTTACTAAGAAAAACCGAGTTCACAGACTAGAAATAAAAATAAACAGCATTGTAAAACCAGTATTTATCTCGCTACGCTTGGAATATAAAAATAAAAAAGAATATTATAATGAATCATAGAATTAGTCGTTAATTAATCATTGGTTATAACACTATGATTAATTTAAATAACATATGTAAAATTATCAGAGGTTCCCTCCAAAAAAAATCTAAAGATGTTTGATAGCATAATATATTTCACAATATTTTTTTAAAATAACAATTACAAAATCAAAACTTATGGCAAATCTTTTTACATTGTTTGAATATAAGAAAAGGCAAATATAAGTTTTCTGTTCAAATTTCAAGTATCTACAAATATTTTTAACTGAATTGCAACAAAAAACAAAATTAACAGTAATGAAATAGTTATATTATTATTTTAAATTTTATTTGGTGTAGGTACTCTGTGGATAAAATTGTTAAACATGTTAAACAAAATTTTGACTAAACAGAAATGCTTGAAAATTGGACAGTTAATTATAAGTCGTACTTTGTGGCCAAACATAAAAAAAAATGAGTTTAAAGAAGTAATTTTTTTTTATAAGAATTCTAAAATCAAATTTGATGAAAATTGTTTTTGTAAAAAATTATGTGGAAGTAATCTAGTTACTGGTCCATACCAATTGTTTTAGTAGATTTTTATTTGACTATAATATTACATATATATTGTCAAAAAAGCATTACTATTAACCAAGCTAGGCTCAAAATCGTTTTTCATTAGTAATGATTAATCTTTGCTTACATGTATATTAAATTTCTGTTGTAATTCAGTTCAAAATATTTGTAGACTTGATGTTTTAACAAAAAACATATATTTGATTTCTATAGATGTGGTTAAATTTTAGAAACAATAAGAAATTGTTGAGCTATATTGACCTATTTAAATTTTGAGTTCATTATGTAAATTGTATTTGGTATTTGCTCTATGGATGAAATTATTTGACCAAACAGAAATTATTGGAAATTTAACAATATTACAATTAAATATTAAAGTTTATTATTTATAGTATTGATACCAACATTAAAGAAGTATTCAAATATAGGTAGTTATAATATTGTATCATAGATGATTATTGATGCATTCAGCATAATTCAACACATAATAACTAAAGAAATTAATATTACAATGATATGNGACTGCAGTTACTAAATATACAGGTTTCTTAGTAGGTATATAATACATAATATTAATATATGCAAGATGTGAGTATGTTTATTCTAGTCTGTTAAAATAATACTATATATTTGATTCTAATTATATATTATATAAATCCTTCGTAAATGATAATAGGAAGTACTAAATCTAAATCGACTCATAAACTAATAAATCATAGTCATTGCTAAATAAACAAAAAATATGAAAATAAATAGTACAATGCAAATTTTGTACATAATTACATATAACTTGAAAAAGAATATATTAACCATAGAGAAATTGTATGCAAGAATAAAATCTGGAGCAGAAACAGGATGGAATTTTTCTAATATTTACAGGTCAATTGTTCAAAATACTAACACAAAACATGTTTCTTGATTTAGTGAATAGTGTTTAATACCTAAAAGAGTTGACATAAAACCAATGGTTTATAATGATTGATTTTTTAGATCAATATCATTAAATAACTTTAGATATAATATATACAGAAGAAGTACACAATTATTTAAAACCATAAAAGAAGCATTATGATTATAACTTATATAGATAAGCTGTAGATATTAATTTTTTATTATTAAAGTTCAGTATTAAAATGAATAAGTCATACTGAGATAAGATTCAGGGGTATGGGTGTAAGCAATCATGAGTATATTGAATATTTGTATGTATAAAACATATTGTACTACTGAGAACTGATAGTTAACCTTACAGATTTGTAAAATGGCCATATACATATTGAACTATCTGAGAAATATGAATATTATTATTGCTGATTAAAGCTTTAGTTTCTATAAGAACATGACTTCTTTTTTCAAGTTTTGTCAGCTATGGGATTTTTTCAAATGCTTAGTCTCCTTAACAGGTATTTTTTATTCAGGTCTAGTTCTTACTAATTATAAATCTGTTCAACAAGTCGCTAAATAATGGTTTAAGTTTCAAATTATGAGGACTCACTCCCAAAAAAGGAATGGATGATTGATGGGATGATACTAAAATATTTCACAATATTTTTTAAAATAAAAATTACAAAATCAAAACTTTTGGCAAATCTCTATACACTGTTTGAATATAAAATCATTTCTGCGTTTCTTGAATATTTGTCTGCAGTTCTACTATAAAAAAAAAAATAAAAATAAAATATTTTTTATACTTCCAACAAGTATTATTACTTGTGATAACTTTATACAAAAGTATAATTTAGAAGTTAATTAGGTATAGTTTTGTGTGAACATTTAAATCAGATATAATAGTATTTATCAAAGAAAAACTATGATATATGCACAGCTACAAAATGTTTTTGTACAATTAGAGGTGCAAATAAAATATATAAATAAAGTTATTACAAATATAATAGTAAGTAAGGCAACTAATAACATCTAAAAGAAATTAAATGACAATAAAAATTAAATTGTTTAATGAAATTTCCAAGGTGTGGAGGTAGATTAGTTAGATATAAAATTATAATTAAAACATTATATTATATTAGATTATATTAATGTTAAAAAATAAAATAAACTTGTAATGAAAATCATGTAATTAATTGCTAATTAATAAAAGGTCTTAACAATATAATTAATTTAAACTATATATGGAAAAGAATTTTAGTTCAGATTATTTAGTCATAAAATAATTTTCGATTTTCACAGTGACGTCATTGACGTATGAGCTGGGGTCGGCATCGAAACGCGCATTATATTAAAGACAACACGGTACCAGGAGAACATGAGGTTTGGTGTGAGCTACGGCGGTAATAGCCGCCGCCGCCAATGACCCGTCGCGGGAATATCGTTCAGCCGTCGACTGCTACGACTCGTCGCAGCAATATTGTTCGGCCGCTGACCGCTACGAATAGTCTCGGCGATAGGATCCGAGTGATGCGCCCCTGGTACATTGGGGTTCACTTTGTATGCCGTACGAATATATCGTTTGTGCACATTGTATACGAATATGATTTATATTATTATTATAATATAATTTATATAACCATATGAAACTTATATGTACGAATCATTGGGGCCATACGGATGTTTTTCGTACTGCATTTCGTACGTATATAACGTCATTATACTACTTTGGTGACGTTTATCCATATTCAAAAATTTCGAACTAATACGAACATTTAAAGAAAAAAAACAGCTGATACTGGTGATGGGAGCGGCCACTGTTATATGTGAGAAGTTGGGAAGGTAGGAAACATAAGGTTATTTCATTTATAACAGTAAGTAACGATAAACCATTGCTTGACGAAAGAATATTCCGACCACAGTTCGGTAATACATAATTTGGAGTGCTGTAATTTTTTTTTTTGAGATTTTCATTTAAATTTTATTTCAAAACGCTTAGTAAAAAAAAATTCGTCCAATAATTTTGGAAATTTTATCACGTCTAGGTAAGTCCAATATAAGTAATATTACGAAGTTTCAAGTCTCTACGTGTATTTATAACCGAAATACATCAAAAAAACTACCAATAATTAAAATTCCTTAAATGCTCAAAAGTGGCTCAAAAGTGGCTTAAAAGTTTTCACGATGATACCGTAAGAAAGTAAATTAAAAAGGCAACAAAAAAGGTGTCGTGTGATTTTTCGATTAAATCATTATTTCTGATAGAAAATGTCCGTGTTTTAATAAAATAATTAAATCGTGAAATAGTAGGTTTCCTACATTTTTTCCCACTTAAGTGCTTTTCTTTAAAAAATGGATACGAAAATCAAAAAATGACTCCTTTAAAGTACGATCTAGACAACTCGAGCTTTCAGAAAAGTTACTACATTTAAAAATCGGAGCAAGTTTACTAGGAAAAACGTGTCTACAGTCTAGAAAAAAAATAAACATCTTAGTAAAACCAATAGCTCCATCGCTACGCTCGGAATTTAAAACGTATACATACCTAACCTACATTGTACGTCCATCCATATTATAAGCGATTTATGGTTGTATTCTAACTTACTATAAAAACACTTATTTAATATATTATTATGTATAAAACATTTTATATTGTTTAAATTTAATAATAAATATACATTATTATACATTATTTACATAATTATAAAATAAATAGGTACCTACATCTAATTGTTAATAATAAGATAATTCAATTTTTATCTGAAAACTATAGTGAAAATATACACATAATACCCATTAATAATTTAATTCTGAAATTATAATTTCATATTGAATTCAAAAATTGCATAATTATTATATTATTGCGATAATATACACATAATATCCATTAATAATTGAATTCTGAAATTATAATTTTATACTGAATTCAAAAATTGTATAATTATTATATTATTGCAAATAATTACTTTATTATAGTATATAATAGCTTTGACTTATGATAAAACGCAATATTCCATTTATGGTTAAAATACAGAGTGATCAATCTATCGTAAGACATTCGTTATCTCGAAAAGTATTTACTTTTTCTAGAGTTCGTTTTACGGACTATTTAAGAAACAAGTGGCTCTACAATTTTATATTTATGTTATTTGTTGTCACCCTAACTTTTGGAAGTACCACACATCACGGTTTTAGCTAAACATTAAATGTTTTCTAATTTAATAACAACAATAATTTCTTAATAAGTTCTTTAGATGAAAATTATCAGGTTGATTCTATTTACACTGTCTTTAACAAGGTTTTAATAAAGTTGATCATAATGTTGTTATACCATAAATTAAAATCTTTTAGAATAGATGAACATTTCCTTAAATAGTTAATCTCTTTCCTTATTAACCGAACTCAAGTTGTCAAAATATTATTGCATTGTTTTACTGTTTTATCAGTTGTCTCTTGAGGTTCTCACTTGAGATCTTTATTATTTTTGATAATTATAAACGATCTACCTCTAGTTCTTGAACCATTAATTAATATATTCTTATTTGCTGATGATGTGAAATTAAATCGGGCGATGATAAATATATTATCTTACAAACTGACTTAAATAAAATTGTTCTTTGGAGTGAAAACAATTCTCTTCTTTTTAATATCAATAAATACCTAGTATAATATCCTTTATTGTAAAATTAATTCTTCTGTTTTTCAATATCATAGCAATGATTTTCCACTATTAAATGTCTATTCTATTAAAGATTTAGGAATATACTACGAAAAAAATTTTAGCTTTAAAATAAATCATAATACAATTGTTAATAAGTCTTACAAGATACTTGATTTTATTAATAGAAATATGAATGATTTTAGAAATATTATCTACTTAAAAACTCTATAAATCTTTAGTAAAATCACATCTCGAATTTGTCTCTGTTAATGGTCATGTGTTTTTTCAAATTTAAAAAAGTTTTTGAAAAGAATAGCTCAGAATAGACTCAGATCTTAAGTTTTTATTTATCCAAATATTTCTTAAAATTCTTTCAAACATTTTTAGGACTTAACAGGTGTGGATTTGGAAAATATTTCGGTGCGGAAAAATGATAAATAAGCTGGCATGAAGTTATTATAAATGATGTTGAGTTACATCCATGAAATTTTTAAATTTCAACCACAGACATTTTTTCTACCATAAAATAACCAATTTATTATTGGGATATTTAATATTATACATATTTTTTGTAAAAGTGGCAACACGTTAATATATTTGACTCTCTTTCCCATAAATTAGGTCCATCCCCAATTGTATACTTGAACCTTTCCATAAGTATAGCACCTTACCTAAAATTCTTCATATTCCATACTTTATAGTCAATTGTTTTAACTTAAGTACACTATTTCGAAAAATGTTTTATTAAGCAAAAAAAAAAATATTACTACTTGTTCAAAAAACAACCACCTTTCCTTTTTGATACATTAAATTCGATCCTACTGACGAAAAATGTTCATAAAATCTCACAGGAAAACTAGAAATAGGTACCTATAAGAATAATGAATAATAAAAATTAACAAAAATAAAACACACTTATGCTCGGTTTGTTAGTATCGAGGAGAGTATATAGAAAGTAGTCGTGCACTCGTGTGAGCAACGAAACCAACGAGGTAACCTGCATGCATAGGTGGAAATCCATTGAAAAAGTTGGGGGGGGGCTACGATTTTTCTCATAAATCAAAGCCGTGGAGGACTCTACCCCCACACCCTCTCATAAATAATTCTGAATAAATTTTCAATTTAATATTCAATGTATCTATAAATAAAACATTAATTCAATCGCGGGCTGAAGTATGGTTTTTGGGTCTGAGAAAAAAAATATCAAAATATCGATGAATGTCTCATAGATTTTTTTTGTTTGTGTACCATTTTAGAAAAACCTCCATTAACCAGATTTTCGATTTTCCTACTTTTCTACCGATTTTCATGGACATCGTGGATTTTTTTCTAATATTTTGTAAGGAATTTATAAATTTGGTGGCCTTAAAAAGGGATGTTTTAATAGGGTTATTCCTGAAAAGTACAGTTTTCAAAAGACATATTTGTTTTATTGGTTTATAAATAATATCAAATTTTGAATTATAGGTACCTACACATTTTATATCATCTTCACAATGCAATCACCCTTTGAGGCATTATGGTATTATAGTGAAACCGTTTTTTTTTTCTTTTTTTTTTTTTATGTGTAGTATGAGTGCTTAATTTTAATATCTTTCAAGAAAACAATTTAAAAAAAAAAGTGTGCCTCAAATGGTTAAAATGATCTACTGTATAACATAAAATAGTTGGAATTACCTACGTAGGTAATGTTGTATACAATAATTCTCTCCTCTCATTTACACTCATACATTTATAGGTACATACAAAACTTAAATCAATAGTCAACAACAATTATTCGACGAACGATAACTAAAAACAATATAAAACAAATATGTAGGACAGTGTTCCAACTTATAATTTTAATTTTTGTATAAAATATGATATTTTACATTGTTAATGTAAACAAATTTATAATATAAAAAATACTATGTTATAGTTTCTTGTTTTTTAAGAATATATTATATGAAAATGAAAATTTGTGTATATTTGCAAGAACTTTTTGGAAAGGCTTGTTGGGCTTTTCAGGGGGATTCGCCTCCCAAGCCCCCTTATTTTCCACCAATGCCTGTATGATGTTATAATCGCTGTAATCGATGGTCGATGCAAACATATTAATATACTTGAAAACATAATGTATAACGCTAATTGTGATAATAATTATACAAAATAATACCACTGATCAAATGAAACCATGAACGTTAGATAATAACATTTTAACTAATCTGCGATACCTATCTAGATAACCGTCTATTTTTATTTTCCTATTTTTTTTTTATCGAAAAGCATTCATAAATCACAATTTGTTTATTAAATTAAACAATAATATTAGAAAACAGATTAAAAATTATTTGCCTACGAACCAGTACAATCCATCGGGAAAACTCCCGAATTCCCGATGGGTTAATCTGCCCCTGGTTCTTAATTTTAACTGTATAGAATTTATGTCTATTATTAATTCTAACTTCTAGGATACCTAGTAAATTATGATAGTAGGTACCTAACAAATTTGTATTTTATTTATTTATCTTGAACTTGATCAACATCTTATCAGACTGTTACCAGTAATAATTTGATTGTTTCGATCCAAACAATTTAATTGTACAATTAAAAACACATATGATATATTTTTGAACAATCATATTATATTAAAATTTAAGTATTTACGTACTAAACTTTGACTGTAATTAAATGAGATTTATCGGAATAAAATAAGTGTAAAAAAATACTGTACTTAAAATATAGAAAATAACAATTTTTAAATTACTCTGCCTTGCATTTGTATGTACATTTTTATTTGTTTATGTCCAATCGTACTTAAATCAAGACTTGGCCAGACGTACTATATTATACGGGAAAGTTCCATATTTCAAAAGGCTGTACCGTTATTCTAACGAATGCTTTCGAGACGCTTAAATGTCCTGTATTTAAAATATATATCCCGTATATGTTATATTATTTTTAGGATACACGGTATATCCCGTTTTATTACCGAAATTTAAATAATCGTAGTAAAATTTTTGACGAAAATCAAAAAAGTTTGGCTGCCAATGAAGGTGTTTTTGCTTATCATATAGGTATGTAAAATAACCTAAGTATTAGATCAATGGATTGTACATCTCTACTTATTAAAAAGTTGCATGATAAAAATTTCTTGTGAAAAAACAAGAACTGCTCAAATAATCAAAATGCGCTTTTTATCCGTTTGCTAACGAAATTTTAAGAAAAAAATTGACTGGATGTAATTTTATTTACATATTAACAGATGCATCAAATTATCATTCCCAAAAAAATGGTCCCACTGCTGATTCACTATTTTATTCCAATTGAAGAAGTTAAAACAAAAAAAAATTAATTTGATGAACTTACGGGCGAAACAGCTTTGCAAATGCAGGGTTATTTGACGAGTTTACCATACTTACATTTTTACAGAAAAATGAAAAAATTAAATCTATATATATACTAGATGAAAAGTGGGCATATATTTTTAAAACCGCCGAATGCCATTTTTTCTAATTTAAAAATTAATGTTCAATTTTTATTATGTATTTCTGAATCAAATGCACACGTGGAACGTATATTTTCCAATATAAACAATTTATAGACGGATTAGAAGAGTTGACTGTAGTCAGACTATTGGAGACATTTTAGTTGTCAATCATTTTTTACAGAAAATTGTTCAGAGTTTCATGATCTATTAGTATAAAATCTAGCATTAATCAAACAAATTTCATTCTTCACAAAAATATTTACTAAAAAATCATGAAACTTCCTGCTCTAAAAGAACTTAATTTTTTCAGTAACTTAAGTTCCTTTTTATGTTCTTAATATCTTATAAGTAAAGACCGGATTTAATTGATGATGCGAATTTTTTTGCAATAAAGGTAAATCAGATCTGATTAAATATATAACCGATACATACTACAAATATTCTGCCTATTTATTTTTATAATGTAATATTTTCAATTTTCGACGTTTATACAATTGTTTGCACTTTTCACAGGTTTTTAAACCATAGGCGTTTATCGTTCACCAGAAATTTTCTAGAAGCTTAGAGAGCTCAGAGAGCGATAAGCCTATATATATATAGTGGTAATTAAGTTTAACGTAGTAGTACAGCGATTCGTGTGGTTTTACCTGTTGGTACCTTAGTACCTATTTCTTTGATCAGTTTGATCGCACAGTAAACGTATTCGACGTAAAGCATAAAATAAAATCAACTTTATAAAGTAAAATTTCGAATTGAATTGCTCCTTACAATGAAAAAAAAGAAATATTTTCATCAGATGGTAAGGTTATATATTGTCTCGTATGTAACAAATCTGTGTGTACTAAAAAAAAATATCTATTGGATCATTATTCCAAAACAAGTAAAAAAACAAAACAAATACAGAAAATAAATGCAGGGTATATCTTTACCACCCGAACCTATTATTACAAGATGAGAAACATGGTTAAATTCTGCACTTTTTTATGCAAATAATTTTGAAGAGTTTAAAAACGTGATTGAAAGTTTAACAGATGACATTACAAGTGTCGAAAAGTTGAAACAGCTTTTACAAAATGATGCAGTCAAATGTAGTTTAGGATTCATAAAATTACACTTATCCGAGTTATCCATGAATTTTAAAAATTTGGAAGAATCTAATAGTGAACTACTGAAAAGCATGGATATTTTTAGAAAAATTGAAGATATTTTAACAAATATTCCTGGTCTAAATGGGAAAAAAATTAAAGAAAAATATATGTATGTAATTGAAAAAAATGAAAGGTATAAAACTTTAAAGTCATACTATAAAGTCATGTCAGGTATGTCAAGCAAATGTTAATTTAGATAAAAAAAACGCCTACTTTATTAAATTGTTTTAAATATGCACCAATAACCAGTGTAGACGTAGAATGTAGTTTTTCTTTGTGCAAACATATTTTAAGTAATAGAAGATTTAATTTTAATGAAAATAATTTAGAAATATATCTAATTATCAATTTTAATTAAAAAAAGTAACATTTATCTAAATTTTTTTATATAACTTTTGCATTTTTATAGCGCAATTTATTATGCAATTTTTACCTATTTTTTGGTACAATTATATAATTTTAATATGCAATTATTATGTGCTTAAAATGTAATTAAATTCCGTCTTTACTCATTAGTAATTTATAAGTTATAAGTCTTTAATTTTTAACAATTCCAAAAATAGAATTACTATTTTATTTTAGTCATTAAAACATCAACAACAAATGTTACCAAGGATGGTTATCCATTACTAGTTACTACAGATTACTTGTTTTATTTCGTTTACTGTATCACAAATTGTTAAACACAAATATTTACAGATGGGTAATTTATTGTTAATTATCATAAAAAAAGCATCCTTCCTAGTGTTTTTTATTTGTCCCGTATTCCCAAATTTATTATGTATAGGGTGGCCAGATTTGCCACCCTATACATAATAAGAGTGAAAACTTCCACATAGAACCAACATAGTATTATCAAAAGTTATTGTTGTTATTATTATTATTATGCAAATCATTGTGCAATAATATTCAAATAACAAAATATTGTTTCTACAGCTGCAGTCGGTCGAAAGGCTATAATATAATGTCCGAAAGTATAGTACCTATCCGAAAAATATTTCAGTAGAAACGTATTTTATCCGAAAAGTAATAAATACGAAAGTATAATACATAAAAATAAATGATTAGAAAGTATTTAAGCCGAATTGTATTTTAGCAGAAAATATTCGTTATCTTACCACAAAATCGTAGACTCTATTGTATTTATACCACAGAATAAACTTAGAACTAAGAAATTAACATGTATGTATCTAATGCTATAGATTAAATATAAGTACCATAATATTAAGTGTATTCTATGGTAATGGTTATAGAAATATGGACCATAGAGTACTTCTATTACTCTATAGTAGAGAGTATATTATTATTTACCTAGGCTCTCTACTCTATGGTATAGACAGTATTCAGTTAGATGGGAAGAACTACCTCTTGTAATGACCAAGTTCTTTTATGCTCATACTAGCATAATTATATTATATGGAAATAATACTTTGCATAATTTATAGTAATATAATATTCAAATTCTTTGTATTATTTGTATAATAATATAATATTTGCAAAGTTTGACAGTGCCCCCATCATGGACATCATAGAAAATAAAATGTGGACATGACACACCTATTTATATTAGTTCTAAGGTTATTCTATGGTATACAAGGTGGATTAATCCACCTTAATGGTATATATACAGTCTTTGTTTTTGTGATAAAATAACGAATATTTTCGACTTAATTATTTTTCGGATATTCGAATGAAATATTTTCAAATAAAATACGTTCGAATGATATAGTTTTCGGCCAAAATTCGTTTCTGACGAAGTATTTTTCGGATATAATATTATGGTTCTGATCATATACATTTCTAACAATATACTTTTCGGCTAAAATACTGTTTGGATAAAACATTTTCGGATATTTTACTCATTCTAAGTCGGTCGCTGAAAATAATATCTCGTGAAGAATCCCTGGCAACAAACTTGGACCTGCAAATAGTGCAAATCGATGGATCAATCACATATATATGATTTTGATTTTAGTTTACTGGCTGATTTAATTCGATAAAAACATAATATCTATTTTGTCTAAAATACCGGTAGTCACAGAAATCGTTTGTTGTCGTTTATTTCGTACACACACACACCAACAAATCTTCATCTGAATATTTATTTCACCACACACACAATCTTTTATACGAAAGAAAAAAATTAGTTTTTAAATACTATATCTAATATATTTGTATTTAATAACATAAAAGAACTACAGTAATCATGCGTGAAATTTGTCATCTACAAGCCGGTCAATGTGGAAATCAAATCGGCGCCAAAGTGAATATAAACAAAATTTAATAATAGTATTTACTAATGTTAAAAATGATATAGGTACTTATACTATTTTTAATGTAAGTACTTACCGGAATGTAAAATAACCCTCTTTTCATTGTTATTTTTTTCACAATCGCCGTTGATCGAGCCAAGCACGTATTCTGGAAGAATTTTCAGGAGGGGTAAAATATTTTTAATACACAAAACTTTTAGTTTATCTTTGTTATATTATAAAAGTGCACTATATACCAATTTTAAAAATTTCAGGGAGAGGGTATACGAACTCGAGCCCTATCTATCATAATTTTGTCACTAGACTAAAAGCACATTTTTTTTAGATTCTTTGCGCACCGAAGAATATATTTATATAATATAATGATATTACCTGTATTGATATTTAATGTTACTTTGATGTGTTCTTTTTTTTTTGTCTTGTTGACAAATTAACAACCAAAAATATTGTCCAAACTAAAAAAACAACAACTGACCTTTTTTGTTGAATTTCGGATCTAGTCAATGCTTTGAGGTTCACAATAATTGGGTAAAACAGAAAAAAAAGTATTGGAAAAACGGAAAACAAAAAAATGATAGAAGTTTCATTATTATTAATTTCTTCGTTTTTGTTTTTCTACCAGAACCAAATATATTTTTTGGACTTTTCAAATTGTTATTTTTAATGTAGTTTTTAATGAACATTAATTTTATTATTTTTATTTTTTAATAGCAACCTATATTGAAAATTCAATAAATAAACTAAATAATAGTTTAAATACAGTTGAATAGGTTAACATTTTTTATTTCAATCAACCTGGTTTCACTTTAAAGTTTGAGTAGGGTGAGAGTATTTAAACATCATGTATGTGGCAGCATAGTGACGTTTGAATAATCTTCCACGACAAAAAAATTCCGAAAAAATGTATTACTTTCCAAGATACCGCTATGATTATATCTTGGTGAACACCTGCATATTAAAAAAAAAAACAACCATCAAAAATATTCTCTTTAAATTTCGAGATCTGTGTTTTAAACTTTAATTTCTAAACCAGACAATAATAATAGTTAAAAAGTTAAAACCTAATTTATAACTTATATCAGTTATTTTTATTAATAATTTAGATATGATTTAAAAAAATAAAATTTAAGAAAATGAATAAGTTAAAAAATTATTTAATTATTTTATGTAATTATTTACGAACTCTTTTTTTTAATAATTTCGCATTTTTTTCTACAAAATCTTAGGTATCTCTAGCATGAGATAATATTTTTCTGACAATTTATAACTTACAACATACATTTAAATTAGTTTTTATTTAAGAAATTAACTTGTTATTTTAGATTCTGATTGGAACGAGAAATGTATTAGTTTTTAAAATTATATTTACTATTTCTTTTTTATGTGAACACTTTTTCTACTAGAAAGCATACTCCCATTATCAAATATAACATCTTTTCTGAAAAAAAAATGTTCTCTGGGTGGTACTTTAGAGGAGTTATTTTTTTAAATTCTCATCAATATTCGAGATGATGAAGTAAACCTTGGCCTTAGGTTTAAATAGATTAAAAGATTAAAAATAAGGTTGTCATTACAATAAGGTCATTGGCAACCTTTTTTATTTAATTTGTATTCTTATTAAGTTTTTATTATTTTAATCTTTTTTAAACAATCATTTTTGTCATGGAAACGCACATTGTTTTAATCATTTTACCATAATATATTGTATTATTGATAAAGCAACATTACCAACTGATCACCACTCAGAATTTTTTTTCGTTAGCAATGGTTTATCGTTGTTTACAGATATATATTAAATTCCTATCTGTATCTACCTTCCCTACTTCCCATCTACACAGTGGCTGTACCCACGTACGAAGTATGTCCGTTCTATTTGTTTTTTTTCATTTTTATTGTGAATTTTAATTTATTATAATTGTTTGTAATTTAAATCATTAAGTTATTGTTATTGTTAACTTATTAACAATTGAAAATTATGTATTTTTAAATCTGAATAAGTTATCCTATTATTTATGGCTGTGTGTTAATATGTTTGAAATATTTTTATTTTTAATCGAAGATAATATAAGAATTTATAAATTATGATATTTGTGATATTTCACACATTCGTATCCAGTAGTCCACACAGAGGGAGGTTAGAGGTTTAGAAGCCTTTCCCTGCCAAAAAGTATTTCTTCACTAAATCTTTTAAATTCAAATTTTACATTCAGAAGCATATTAATATCATATACCTACCACAGAATAAAATAATGAAATTGTATTTCATTTAAAATCATATATTCGGTAATAACTAATAATAGTAATAGTACTGTACTGATATGTGCCATCTCCTCTCTAGGAAATTATTATATACACAACATCCCCCCCCCAAAAAAAAACCAGCGTACGCTACTGCTCGTATTTTGCCTAAAAACAACATAAAATAACACCGCAAACCTAATTTTACTAAACTTAAATTTACCCTACATGTTATACGTTTGTAACAAACTACATACTGTACAGCAATCTCTCAATCGGTCGTGGATTTAAGGATTCATTTTTAAAACTATTTTCAAAAATAAAAACTGGTATAGGTATGCATAATTGTATCACAATACAAAAAAAACTTACTATACTACGGTATTTGGGGGGGGGGGCGACAAGATAATTTATTGCCACCTTGCTCTTAATATCCAATGATAATAATATGACTAAAATACTACATTTTTTTTTACTCGCAATCTTTTTTTATAGTTTTGGGAAGTAATATCCGACGAACACGGCATTGATCCAAGCGGATCGTATCATGGTGATTCCGATTTACAATTGGACCGGATTAATGTGTACTATACCGAAGCGCTTGGTAATAATTTTTTATTGAACTCGTATTAATTATATAAACTTATTTAAATAAAATTAACAAACCAATAATTTATTTATTTAAAAAATAATAATAAAATAATAGTAATATATTTATTAACATATACATTATACAGTGTATCCCACCATGTTCGGTGAATTTTTCTAGTGATATTAATATTAAATTTATTTCGATTTTTTTTTTTTTCAATCTGTTTGTCTTAGAGGGGGAAATTGATTTGGAAAAAAATTTAATTTTTATTTTCATCCCCTAAATACGAAAAACAAATAAATCTTTATTTATTCACTTTAGACAATGTTAAAAATAGCCATTTTGTAAAAAATATTAAACAATTTTAATGTACCACACATTCATCCGATAAATAATTTCTTGGTTATAGCCGTTTTAATTAGACATGGAAACAATTAATATTCAATAAAATAACATGTTATGTAATAAAGAATGACAATCAGCACGGTAATTTTTTACCTTCTATTGACTATTAATTCTTTTCAAGAATATTTTCTAGAAATAAAAATGGCTATAACTAAGAATCTATTAATCGAATATGAATGTATGATATATAAAATTGTTAGAATAATATTTTTTACAAAATAGCTATTTTGAAAATTGTCTAAAATTAAAAAATAAATAAAAAGTTATTTTTTTTTTTTTTGTGTTTAGGGGATTAAAATAAAAATTTTATTTTTCTCCAAACCAATGTCCCAATTGAAGACAAACCAGTTAAAGAAATAAATCTAAAATAATTTAATAGGTTTTTGGGCAGGGATGTTAGGTATAAACTATACAGTATAATATTTTTGCATTGATATTTATATTATACAATATTTTAACTGATAGTGGGATAGATTGCATTGTATACCTATATAATATATGTCCTCATTGATTGATTGATTCTCCTCATTCAGGGTTAAATTAAGCATATAATTAAATTCTGATTTTTGGTATTATTTAGTGTAGTGAAAAACATTTTTGAATACTTTTATTGTTCAAAACATTTGAGGAGTATCATGTGGTGAGGATACCAATTTCGAAAAACATATATTATAAATTCTATAAATAAATGGAATATTAAATAGAATAAATTTTGGTAAAACAAGTTTTAATTTCCGTCAACTGATTCATCAGATATTTCACTTTTAAATTTAGGCAGGTAAAGAATTATGGGATTCAAACACCAGGACACTGTGCCACTACACTACATACTATACTCACTGTGCTACAACACACAATAACAATAAATAAATAAACAATAATATATTTATACTTCAATAAGTTCTTGTTATATTTTACCAGTAGTTTACTATAATATATTTTGTATCTATAACTATTTACGTATAACATTGTATAGATAATTTGTATTAAATATATTTATTCAACATTTTAAAAGTATATAAATAAGGTTATTCATGGTAAATAATATTATTAATAGTATGATACTGTATCTGTATCCTATTGCGAAAATGTATACATATGTACTACATAACATCTTATAATTCTTCAAAATTAGCCCCAATCTTTGATTGACAAAAGTTGTGATATAAAGCCATGTTGTATGGTTTAAGATAGAAAAAATATAACAGTATTATTTGGTCTAAAGAATTAGTTCATTCCACTAAAATAAAAGATAAAAAAAATATTTTTATAGAATAAGTAACGTATGTAAGTAATATAATCGCAGTCATATAGCCAAGTTATTTAATTTAAATACAATTTTATAATTTGCCTACGCACTTAGTTAAACTCCTGGTTCCTCTATGATTATAACATATTATCACACACTTCGACCAAAAAATAAGGGTGACAAAAATAAATGTAAAGTAACATTTTAATTCTGTTTGTTTCTAATGGTATTAATAAAACAAAATACAAAAAATTGTATAAGGTTATAAGCTATATTGATCGTTCTGTATACATTCATTTTTTATTTACATAACTATACAATAAAAGGTTTTGCTGTTTATATATTTAATATAATATGGATTCATAACCTCAGACCTCAAAAAAATAAACCTAATATTAGATTTTCAAATCCAATTTTTGGCTTTTTTAAAATTTATAACAAATTATATATTTTTGTATGGATAACTTACTACGTTTAAAATTTGAAATGAGTATAAAACAGTTTAATAGAGAAAAAAATGTTTATAAGATATTTTCCAGCAGCCACCTAACACTCACGTTTTTACATTATGTGATAATATAAGTTAATGCGATTATGACGAAATATTTTGAAAGATACTTCATATTATATTTATCCTAATATCATAATCATATTAAAAAATTGAATTCAGATAATGAACTCCAGCAAATCGTAATTTATCCTACGATTAATTATAGGAATAGGAAAGTTTCGAATCTTGTATAATATACACTCTGTATAGAAATTGGTCCTTTCTGTCTCATGCATTAACAACGTTTATTGTACTACCTAGCTAAAAATGACAATATTATAGACATATATATATATATATATATATATTATTATCCTATGTATAGGCGGTAAATACGTGCCACGGGCAATTCTCGTGGATCTGGAGCCGGGAACCATGGATTCGGTAAGATCGGGTCCCTTCGGTCAGATATTCCGACCAGACAACTTTGTTTTCGGCCAATCCGGTGCCGGCAACAACTGGGCCAAGGGGCATTACACGGAAGGAGCCGAGCTGGTGGACTCAGTGCTGGACGTGGTTAGAAAAGAGGCGGAAAGTTGCGACTGTCTGCAGGGATTCCAGTTGACCCATTCGCTGGGTGGCGGTACTGGTTCCGGGATGGGCACGCTGTTGATATCGAAAATTCGTGAAGAATATCCGGATCGAATTATGACCACATACAGTATCGTTCCGTCGCCAAAGGTAGAATAATAACGTTGGTTATATTGCCACCGAGAATAATAATATTTAAATTGAAAAGAGTGTCAATTTTAAAATTATAAAGAGTCTATGCATAAAGGTCGGAATAATAATTTCATAAGTAAATTTGGAGGGAATGAGAAAAGTAATCAAACTCACAACCTAAGTGATTATTTTATTCGGGGAAGGGGGATAGGTGAGATCGAAAACCGTATGAACTGCAAAGTAGATTGAAAAGTCATCATCTGACGATCAGATGTCGAGTAGTAATCACCACATAAAATATATTATGTTTCGACCGATAGACCGCCGTTTTAACGTTTCTTTTTTTTTTTTTTTTTAATCAATCACTCGAACTTTTATGACCTTTTATCATGTGGATACCTTTATAAAGATGTAAACATTTTATGTGGATAGGTATCCGACACGGTCGTGGAACCGTACAACTCCACACTGTCCGTGCACCAGCTGGTCGAGAACACGGACGAATCGTTTTGCGTGGACAACGAAGCGCTGTACGATATATGCTTCCGGACTCTGAAGCTGACAACGCCCACGTACGGCGATCTCAACCATCTAGTGTCGGCTGCCATGTGCGGCGTGACCACTTGCTTCCGATTCCCCGGTCAACTCAACTCGGACCTGCGGAAACTAGCCGTCAACATGGTACCGTTCCCACGGCTTCATTTCTTCATCACCGGATTCGCTCCGCTGACGTCCCGTGGTAGCCAACAGTACCGCGCGCTATCCGTACCCGAGCTCGTTCAACAAATGTTCGACGCCAAGNATGCTCAACGTGCAAACAAAGAACTCTGCGTACTTCGTCGAGTGGATACCAAACAACACCAAGACCGCGGTGTGCGACATACCGCCCAGAGGCCTAAAAATGTCCGCCACGTTTATCGGCAACACGACCGCCATCCAGGAGATGTTCAAGCGCGTTTCCGAACAATTCACATCCATGTTCAAGCGTAAGGCATTCTTGCACTGGTACACCGGTGAGGGCATGGACGAAATGGAATTCACCGAGGCCGAGTCCAATATGAACGATCTCATATCCGAGTACCAACAGTACCAAGACGCCACCGCCGAAGAAGAAGGTGAGGGCGACGAGGACGAAGATGCCGAGAACTAATGTTGCTGTAATACATGCACTTATTATAATAATAAGTACATCATTTTTATTAATTATTTTACAACCACGATGTATACATGATTAGAAAATTGTGTGATATACTAATTATAATTTTTCGGAAAAAAAATTATCATAGTTTTCTTTTTTATTTGTCATTTATCAATCGTGTATATTATAGTACTTTTTGAAAATTCTATGGCCTTCTATAAACCTTTTAATGGCGGCAGGGGGGTTATAATCTTATTAACTAAGGCTTTACTTCAGGAGGAAAGTGATAGGGTTTAGAAAAATAAATAAATCAACAAGAGTGTAATTTTACCCTAATTTTGTAACCTAACCTAACAAGACAATTAAGAGATAATTGGTTGAAAGAATTATAGATATTAGTATCAATGATGTTTGGTTTTGAAAAAAGTGAATCTTATTTCTCGTTCCTTTGTATCCTTAGCAGAATACATCTTTATTTATCTTATATAGTCTTGTTTTTTAGAGATTATTTTACAAAGTATATAATTTTATAATAGAATTTTTTATACCTAGTCGTGTAATTAGTGCATATACACAATCGGTGAGATAAACTGTTCGATAAGATCTAGCCCACTGATCCAGAGATAACAGCAGCTCTGTTTAGATTGAATCCTGTAAATTGTATAATTTTTTACTACAATAAAAATAACATTTATTTGTCTTTTTAGATTTTAAGTGCATCAAAGTATGTATTATTATTACAATTACAGAAAAGGGACATGTCCCTAAAACTAAATACTACAGAAAGCACAATATGTCTTGGCTTATACGTAATTTCGCTAAAATCCATTGGTTGTGAAATTGGCATTTACGTACCTAAGTAATAAAGTAACCAATAAATAAAAAAAAAAATCCAGAAGAAATATAATTAATAATTGATATTTAAAAGTAAGTAAAACAGCTCACAAAGACTATATATTTTCATTAGGGTTTAGATTTTTATGCATTTTAAAACCATAAAAATACCTTTAAAACATCATAAATGCCTAAAAATTACTTAAAATCACTTAAACATATTTAAAAGAGCAATAAAGATAAAGGTGTTTAAAAGCCCCCTATACGATAATCATAAAAGGATTAAAACCCTTGTACCACTTTCACCTTTTTTAATATTTTAAAGTTCTTTTTTAATGATTTAAGCGCTTTTTTGTTGGTTTTAAATACATATAAATCCGTCCCTAATGATTATTGATCGCATAGTTATTAACGGAAATTTGGAGGTGGCTTTTGGTTCTAAGCCCTTCCCCACAATTTTCACTAATGAGCATAACAACAGTTTCTATGATCACGTATTCACCTAGTATCACCTTGAATTTATTTTGTGGTATAATTCATAAATGGTGTATGAAAAAGTGATGAGAAACGTTTACGAAAACCGCTCGCATTTTTACACAGTGTACACAAAATAAAATACTACCCGACGTGATTTTTTATAACAAATCAGGGTTTATTTTCGATGAGTACAGATACAAAATGATAGTGATAAACCCTACAAAAATTCATGGGGGTGCAAGTGCACTCCTTGTACCCCCCGAGATTACGCCAATGTGTCTAGGCAATACTAAGAAGTAAATAGACTTAAAAATGAATAAATCATATTATAATCCACCTTTTCATAAATTAATCATCTTGATAATTTCCAAAAACTAACATGATCGCACCAATGGCAACCATTTTAAATTGTCGGACATGTCACCTTTCTACAAATAACCATTTAAAATACAGAAATAGTAATAAAAATTATTTTATTTTATTTTTTGTAGTGAAAAATCTTTTATTCTTTGAACAATTTGGAAACATACATATTTAATAATTTATTTAAGAAAAAAGTTTATTATTTAAGTTGTTAGCAAGTTGGCTTTTTGTAAATTATTCGCCAAAATCTGAAAAAAAATTATTGTAGGTAGTGGCGTAATTACGATATGAACTTACGGGGAACACGACGGTGCGCTTGCACCCCCTGGCAAAATGTAGCAGGTGTAAAGATATACTGAGATATCAAATTCTATGAAAATATAATTCTATTTCATTTTTTTGTTGAATATTTTGATAAAAATAATAGAACTGTACATATGATAAAATACATAACGTTATAAATTAATTCTGTTATCATTAATCATTAATCAATTATAGTCGTAAATATTATCGATAATTTCTTTCCTTTTAATTAGTATAATTATAAATAATATTGTTTATTAGACAGTAGACAATGTTACTATTATTATTATTATTATTATTATTCATGTAAAATAGATATAATGATTAAAATATTTAATTTGAATTAATTAAAATTAAAATTATTTATATTCGAATAGCATATATTTTAACAAAAGTGGAAAGAGTTTGCATGATATAAATTTTAAACGAGCATTCAATTATAGTTAGAAGGCTTTGCGGTAAAAAGAGCTTTTTTTAATTTTTTCACTATGGAGTTTTATAATGCTACCATAAATGACATAGGCAAAAATGTATTTAGCTTACTTACACCCAATAGTGATATATGCTTGTGAGGCAGGGTGGATAAGAAGATGAAAAGAAGCTTCTTTTATTTGAGAGGAAGGTGCTAAGAAAAATGTACGGACCAGTGAAAAAAGAATCAACAGGGGATTATGAAAGGTGAAACAAATACCATCTTTGAATCCCTATATAATAAACCAAATATTAAATATTTTCTGAAAGCTAAGCGACTAGAATGGGCATGTTATGTATGGTGAGCCGAAGAAACATAATTCCGAAAATACTGATTAATAAACCAACTGGTCAACGTCCTAGGGGAAGATCTCAGCAACGATGGCAAGACAGATTAAATGTAGTAATAAAAAAACGGACATACTTCACTGAGTGAGTCACTATTGTAGGTGAAAAGTTGGGGAGGTAGAGGGAAAATGTTATGTATATCTATAAGCAAAGATAAACCATTGCTTACGAAAAAACCATTCTGAGAAGACTTTTGTTAATAGTAGACCTTTATCAACAATATATATGTCATATTATATTAAAATAATTAAATAGACTTTGTATATTTTCTTTAATAATATTTGTTTAATGTTGTATCGATTTTCCTAGTTTTCCTACGTTTTTCCCCATGTTTCATCCCGGGTTTTCACATTTGATGAGAAAACTCCTGAAGAAATCGAAAAATGACATCTCTAAAGTACCTTCCTAGTCAGATTTTCTTTCAGAAAAAGTGCTATTATTGTAAATTGGGGCAAAATTGCTGGTAGAAAAGTTGTACACAGAAAAAAAGAAGGCCGTAATATATTTCAACTAATATCTACATTTCTTATATTTTCCCGTTTTATATTCTGAGTGTAGCGAAGAATGTATTGGTTTTACTAAGATATTTATTTATTTTTTTTTTTATCCAGTGTACGAAAATTTGACCATAAATCTTGCTCAGTTATATATGCGCGGTACTATTTCTAAAAGGGAATATTGTCCAGATGGTACTTTTAATTTTTTGTTTTTTGTTTTGAACATAATATGTGTACGGCCGATTTATGAACGATGGTGAAGTCAGAATTAAGCAGACTGATTTAGTTTCGAAATTATAGCTGTTCGATGTTCTGATATTATGCGTTATGTTAAATAACTCAATATTGTAAATTTTATAGAATATTTGTCGTAGTATAGTCGTGGATCGTACCTCATGTCATACTAGAGATCGCAAGTTCAAACTTCAGTTCTGAAAAAATTTATTTGCAAAAACACGTCGGATGGTAACAGGGAATAAACAAACGCACTTTGGGTGCTCCTAGAGATCTAAGCCATCGCTCACTTGGAATATTTTAATCAAAAAATATTCCGTGATATGTTGTGCAAACTTTTCTACTAGAAATCTTGCTTCAATGTATCAAGTTTTGCACCTTTCCGAAAGGAGATTTTATCTGAATGGTACTTTAGGGAGGTCATTTTTTGATTTTTCAAGCGGTTTTCATAATAATTGAGAAAAACCCAGATAAAATATAGGAAAAACGAGAAAATTTACAAAAATAATGCTATTATAATTCAGTTAAAAATATTCGTAGTGACCATTAAAGATAAATTAAAAATATGAAATTGCATCATGGAAAAATATTTTTACTACCTACACGAAATAATATGTGTTTACTATGTAATTCATTGTATTCAATATAATATATTTATTTTACTATAATAAAACATCATATATATTGATGACAGAAATTTTAATGTTTTTGAAATATTTTACTAATCTTAAAACTAAAATATTAGATTTCGAGCGTAGCGAGGGAGCAATTGATTTTACTAAGATGTTTATTTTTCTTTTTAGTATGTGGACACGTTTTTTTCTAGGAAACTTGCTCTGATTTTTTTGTGTAGCAACTTTTCTGAAAGCTCAAGTTGTCTAGATGGTACTTTAAAGAGGTCATTTTTTGATTTTTGACGTCATTTAAACAAAAGCGCTTAAATAGGGAAAAACGTAGGAAAACGTACAATTTCACGATTTCATTATGTTATAAAAACCTGGACGACGTTCTGTACCAGAAAAAATGATTTAATCGAAAAATCACAATATTATAATAATATGACATCACTGATGAAATAATAAAATAAAATTCTGAATATATATGATCATAATGTCGTTAAAATCTAAATAATTATATTGCATCTTAAAATATGTTACGTTGTACATTTCTATGTGATATTCTACCATAGACATTTAATAATAATAATATATATATATATATATAATATTATAGATATATATTTTCTACGCTGGAACCTAGCGGTTTTGTATAGGATTTGTCCCAATATATACCCAAAGCTGCATAAACAATCTATATAAATATATAATAATAACAATATTAAAGTTTTCCGAGTACAGTTCTCTGGTTTACCCAACCGTTACGACCGATTGATTCTTATACCGATACATCATAGACACCGCCATATCGGAAAAATGTATTAATGTAAACAATAGATACACGAATATGTTATCTATATATAATGATTTGTTTTAATTTTATAGAAAATACACATTCAAATTAAAAATACTATAATACTTTAACATTAAACACACCGTTCAAAATTTTCAGAATGGGTTGAAAATCTTTCTTCTAGTTGTTGTACAAAAAAATCCAGCTATCGAATAAACTGCAGTGACTACAGTTAAATTTTTAATACATATTTTCACTGGTGTTAATTAGTTTTGCATAATTTTGGTATATTGAATAATTTAAAATTGTAATACTTACGTCAGGTTCAGGCTTCTTTCTAAAAAAAATTCAATAGAATACTATTAGTAGTTGGTAATTTTTTTTTTTTGTTGCGCCGTTTTTATTTTGCTTGTAAAATCAAAATCAATTATTACTATGTGGTGTGACTACAGACTGTGTGAGAATAACACGGCGTGTAGTGTGCAGGTACACGAAATTGTGATAATCAGGGCCGGATTTAGGAATGTGGGGGCCCTGGGCTCACCTTAGAAGTATATATTTTCGATAACATATATTTAATATTTTAATATATTATTAAAACTTTATAAGTGAATTTAATTTAATAATAGGTATATTAACATTTACCGAAAAACAATATTTAATTAGAAATAAAATTATGGTTTAAAAATATTTATATTATAATGTCAAAATAATAATAATAAAAAAAAAATGTAATACAATAAAAGTAGGTAGTAAATTATGTTCATTAAATATATATTTACCAACTAGTACTGTCACTATATATTTATATCGTATATATACCTACATATTACATAGTCTATAATAATAATATTAATATAATACTAAATAGTATATAATTAATAATAATTTTTATTATATTGCAACTTTGCGAGATTTCGTCGCTGCAAATTTTTCAACTACTTGAGAAAAATCCAATGCTCTAAGTATGTCACTTTCTACACTTAACAGTGCAAGAGTTGATAGTCGACTTTGTGTCATCGAAGTTCGTAGTCGGTTTTTTATTAACTTCATTTTTGAAAACGATCGTTCCCCACTGCAGTTGGACACCATCAAAACCAAATATATACGCAGCACTACTTCTATATTAGGAAATGTACATTGTAAATTATTTTCCACAATAATCCTGTATAAAAATATTTCCCATTGCTCATTATCTTTACGCGTTTCTACATATATTTTGACAAATGAACTGAACTGTATGAATTCATTACCAAGTGAAGATTCTAAATCATTGGGGTAAATGCTAACAAGATAATTTGCAGCAGATTGTAGCTCAGAAGTTTCTAATTTTTCAAATGTATTTAAAAAACCAAAACGTTGACAAATTGTTTCGTAAGCAGCTATTCTTTCGGTTAATGATACTGTCAACTGATCAATTACTGATATGAAGCTTTCTGATCTGAATTTTTCTCTTGGTAATAACTGAGTTGAGGCTGTTTGATTATTATTTAATGAACTGAGTCTAACATTTTTTTTCCGATTATGAATTGGCGCATAATCATTTAATCCTGACATGTCTTTTGCCTTTTCTTCGTATTCTTCATATTTGTTTTGTATTTCTCGAACAAATGATAAAAGAGAATTAAGAGCATTTACAGCAGTTTGAAGAACTATTTTCGGGGACTTGTAAAATATGATTTGTTGAATCGAACCCCTCTAAAATATCATTCAAAAAATTGCATAAAATGCCACTTCAAATTGACACATTGATTCGTAAAGTTTTTTAGATTGGATTTTAACAATGTTTTTTTGATCAAGATCATTTGAAATTTTAAAGTTCCTGTTTCAAAAACGGCCACAATTTTGAGATGTCACTGTTTATAGGTACCTATAATATAATGTATTAAAATTGAATTAACAACTTAAATAGTTATGAAATCGACATCCTTGTAATACTTTGGTAGGTAGTTTAATGGATAAGAAGTTAGGTTAGAGTAAACAGGGTCTCAGGTTCAATACCCCAACAGTTCATCAAATACATGCTCCGTTTTTTTGCATTTTTTCTTATTAAAAAAGAATTTTAAAAAAATATGATTTTTTAAATATTTACTAAATATTATTATATAAATGTCCCAAGATCATAAAAAAGCGGCCAAAATATGACCACTGAACATTTTAGGAACATTTCTGTAACATTATTGTGCATAAATTAAAATTTTGTTGAATATTATTATTAAGTAACTAATATTCTGCACAAATTCTAAGAAAATTTAATTGCTGTCTGGGATGTTACTAACCAGTCATAAAAATAAACAATTTTTATATGAATAATTAAATATACAGTAATTTACGCACTACAAACACTCAATATTCTGTACATATAGAAATAATAAAAATTGTTGCAGGCTGTGTCCTTCACGTGTTTAATTTTGTTAACTATAAATTAATAATTCCACGCGACAAAATACAAAATCGGTCGTCGCATTAAGTGTGTAAGCACGTCATGGCCATTAATGCGGGTGCGGTAAACCAACGGACGTTCCATGCAACAACGGGTTGTTACGAGGTGATACGTGTTCACGGGCCAAAGGGAAAACGTGTCCGGGTACGGACGACGTGCCACCATTAGACAACAGTGGCAGTGTCCACCACCATCTAGGCCTCGATCGAGGCGACAACCATATATAAGGAGACCGGAATCATCACAACAAGGCAGAACCTGAACTTAGTCAAAAGTCGAAACAGCTACACCACCACCGACGCTCGAGAAGGATGAGCACCGTCACCTCGACGCCAACCCGTTCAGTCATTTCTTTAGTGTACTTATACCTGATAATTACAACCAAGTCTTGACCCGAGTCTGGTGTCGCAGAGTTTTTAATTATAGATACAAATTGTCAACCGTATTTTGTTTAAATTCTAATAAAAAAAAACCATTTGTAGACCTAATACACGTGTAAATCTTCCCATTAAAAGGCTGTGTCCGAACGGTCCGTAACAGTATACAAAACAGGGACGGATTTAGAGGAGGGCTAAGGGCACAGGCCACCCCAGATATATTATTTCTCCGATTTTTGTCTCAGAATTGTGTGAGAAAATAATGTATATAATGTATTTTATTATATTTTAATTGTATTTGTGTTGTAAAAATATTGTTGCCCCCTTCCCCCAGATCATTTCTCTGGATTCATGCCTGATCCAAAATTCATTAAAAAAACAAAAATTAAGTCAAAAAACCCTTAGCTCAACTTTATAACTCTTATAAAATATTAATTAAATGTTTTTTTCTAATGACTGGATAGTGGATATGTTATTGTTTATTATTTTCTATTAAAAAGATTATTATTATTCTAATGGCTGTCTCGCGCCCGGCGTTGCCCGTGCCAATTTGTATTATTATTATTTTACCCATATTCATTTTTGGTTTTGACTGTGTTAGAATTGAATCAAAACAAATATGTGGAAAGTGGGTAGTCCACCTTCAGCGGACTAAATGTGTTATATTTGAAATAATAATAATAATTAGTAAATAATAGTAATAATAATAATTATAAAATACATTAACTTATATATTCCATAGTTTGATCAACTCTTAAGTAACCTCTAAAGTTGCTATTTTACAAAATTAAGTCTTATGTAACCATTATAATGAAAATTATACATCAGTATTCAGTATCATTAAGACTCATTATATATTTTAGATTCTGAATGGAACAAAGCATATAGTTTTACAATGCTTATAATTTTTTATTTTTTTATTTTTTTTTTACTGTGAACAACTTTTCTATGGAAATATTGCTCCGAAAAGAAATCTGATAGGGGTGTTACCGTAGGGGGGTCAAATGTTTCTCTCAGAAGTTTTCTCAATATATTGAGAAAACCGGGAAAAACAGGGGAAAATAGGTAAAATAATAAACAAATATTGTTAAAGAAAATATATAATGCCTGTACAGTTAATTTTACTCTAATATGATATGTACGTTGTAGACTTTTAATTTTTCAGTGTCATTTTGCAAACAATGTATGACAAAACAAATTTCTGAAACATTAATATGGCCAATAGGTATTCAATTTATCAATACATTGGTTTATATTTAAGTTTTTACAAATATTATACTCATACTTATTCAAAAACTGTAAGCCATTTTCAAAAAGTTTAAATTATATTAACCAGTGATATTTAAACATTATAGACAATTGTATGAAGATAGTTATAGTTTGTAAATTAGTAAAATTAGATATGTGAATTGAAATTTTTCAAATTATCATAACAAAATTGTGTAAAAGTTATAAATACTTAACGTCAAGTAACTATGTAAAGAATGTTTAAATCACTATTATAATTTTGAATTAAATAAAATGTATATGTATACTGAGTGGAGCGGAGCGAGGAATGTATTGGTTTTACAATGACGTTTATTTTTTTCTCATTACTTTGTTAAGACCACCCGGTCTAGATGTAATAAAACGTAGTTATTAGTATTCTATTTGTATTCAGAAGACCTCAGTTACATTTTATACATTATCAGTTGTGTCATAAATAATTTATTAATAGTGGAGTTGTAATAAGGAAAAGTAGCACAGATATATACTTAGAATAGTAATTGTCTTAATTAAAGGCTCGTTTTCGGTATATAGAGAGCACGCGAAGGACACTAGTCAACCAGTCGTAACCAAATGTGAGACAAGTACTTATGTATATGTCATGTCTGTGCGAATAATAAACTTTAAGTCTAGGACAATTGTGTTTATTTTCTTAAATTGAAATCCAAATCCTTAAAACTCGTTCTGAGTCTAATCGGCTCATAACAACTTATTCTTTTTCAAATAAGAAAAATTTGAATTTTATAAATTTTTATATGAAAACAAGTTTTATAATTTTTGAGAAGCCAAATTAATTATTATTATATTTTCCTAAAACCATATAAAAACTAAAAAAAAAACTTAATAGAATTAATATAATTTATTAAAGTCTACGATTATCAATTTCATAAATTTAAAATAACAGAAACTTTTATTATCTAAATTTTCCTCCATCATTGAGAAAAATACAAAGAAAATCAAATTAGTCCAATAATATTCAAATAACAAACATTTTCCCGCTGTTGCAGCCGATTGCTGCAAATAATATCCTCATGAAGAATCCCTGGCAATATACGTAGTCCTACCAATCGATGGATCGATCATATAATTTTGATTTTAGTTCACTGGCCGACTTAATTCACGGATAACATTTGTCATTTGTCAAATATCGGTAGTCATAGAAATCGTTCGTCATAATTCATTTCGTACACACTCCCACAAATCTTTATCTGAATATTTATTTCAATAAAATCCAATCAATTATACAGAAAAATAAAAGTTTTTAAATATTATATTTAATATTCTTGTATTATATTTAATAACATAAAAGAACTACAGTAATCATGCGTGAAATTTGTCACCTACAAGCCGGCCAATGTGGAAATCAAATCGGCGCCAAAGTGAATATTACCAAATTTAGTAATAATCTAAAATATTACTTTTTAGCGGTGTCCCGTCGCGATTTAGGACTTTTTTATTTTTTCCGTGGGACGATTATTTTGTCAACGATTTATTAAAAGACCTAACTTTGCGTTTAACGATTAGGAACGTGACTTAAATTCCTAAAGGATTTCAAAACTGTTTTATTATACTTTATATAAAGACAACCAACTTTCTGTTTTTGCTCTCTCACAATCGTCGTTGTTCGATCGCTTTTCATTTTTTGTTGAATTCTTAATCTAGTTAATGAATTGAGGAGGTCGTCTTTTGATTTTCCAATTTTTATAATAATCAGGGAAAACCAAAAAAAAAAAAAGGTAAAGGAATAATCGAAAAATGTATAACAACAGAAGTTTCATTTTTTGGACCAGAAATCTAATCCAAATAATAATAATATTTTTTTAATAATTGAGAAAAACCGCGTCATTATTTTCGATTTTTTTTTTATTATTATTCTTGTAATCCGATTAAAAATAATAATGGTAGAGATCTTATTTTAGGCTTTTCTAGAAGTAGTAAACTGTTATAAACATTCTAAAGATTTTTAAAATATTTTTAGGCATTATACTATTTTGAGTTTTTTAGATTCTAAACTTAGCGAGGAATATATTAATTTTCCATTGATGTTTTTTTTCTCCATTATTTTTATTTTTTTTTTTTATCTGTCAACAACTTTTCTACTCCAAATTTTACTCAGATTTTAAAGTGTAGTACCTTTACTGGAAAAAAAAATTGTCTGGGTGGTTTTCATAATAATTGAAAAAAAAAAACAGGAAAAAACGTAAGAAAATGGAAAAATTTACAAAATATATTATTTTTGATTTTGTTTTTTGTTGTAATTCAGTTAAAAATATTCGTAGAACTTTGAAATTTAAAAATAATACTTATATTTTCTATTTCTAGACGTGGTAAAATTTTCAAAACATTTGTGTTATTTTTAAGCTATTGATAAACATTTTAATTTTGTAAGTCTTTAAACATAATTTTTTTTTTTGTTAGACCAAACAGACATGTTTGAAAATTCAACTCTGAAGTTCATTAAAAGTCGTTAAAAAAAATTAAGTGTTATGTAGAATTTTATTTATAAGAATATTTCAGTATAACATTTTCACGAAAATCGTAAATATTACGGCCTTTCAAAACACGTACAACCAAACTCCGCTCAAAATCGTAATTCGTTGATCTAGATTTAAAATCCGATATTATACTACTATTATAAAACAGGCCCATAGCCATCTTTAGTTAGTAAAGGCGGTTTTCACTACATACGTGTGCGTGCACGTACATAGGTACGAATTCTTCGCTGTGATTGGTTGGTATCAATAGTGAGCGTTTGGTATACCACAGTTTTTATTACAACACGTTAGCAATGATAAATCGTATACCTTAAATTCCCTTTAATATCCTACCTTTCTAAATTCTCACCTTCAACAATGGCCCAACAATCGTGTGAATATTTTTTAGTTTCAATTTAGTTTTATGTAGATAAAAGATTTGAATAAAAAAAAAAATGCTTTTAAATTTAATAAGACGAAGATACATAGAGGGAAGTAAGATAAATTTAATAAGTTTAATTTAGTAGCAAAAAAAAAAAATAATGCAGGTAGTGGTTTTTTATTTTTATAAACGGTTTTAATATCAACTGAATATCACACAGAATCGTTATTCATAAATAATGGTTTATACAGATATAAATTAAAGAACTTTATGTATCCTACTTTCTTAAGTTCATATCTACAACAGTGCCACACTTTCTAACAGAATCAGCTATTATTTGATTTAATAGAGACTTCATCGCTAACATTTCTTTTTTCCGCGTCTTATGCGTAATATACGAGTATATTACGATTACGACTTTTTGATTGAGATAGTAATTATTATATAATCAATGATAGTTATTATTGAACTTCGGTAAATCTGGATTTTTTCCATCGAAGTCTTTGCATTCCTGTGAGAATTTTTAACAGCTTTACATCTCTATAATTTTCACTAATTATGAAAAAGTTTTAAAATTACAACTTTGACATCGTTTTTTATCCAAATATTTGACAACAATTGAAAATCCCATTAAAAAATCAAAAAAAAAAAAATATTTTGGTTAAAGTCGTCGTCCGACTTTCGTTTTTTATTATACGCTTAATCATTTGTATACCTTTTCGAGTTACGAATGTGCTCGTCGGCGTCCAAGTTTGGTTATTAATACAAGTTGTGCATTATATGAAACGAAGCTATCGGTCATCCGTTTCACGCGTGTACAAAGGTCATCGTCGTCGTCACTATTATATGTTTTTTGCGGGATTTTATTCGGCTTATCTCCAATCGACGACAAGTGATAACGATAATTATTTTATTTATTATTTTCACATTTGCAGGTAATAGACAAAGGATAATGATTAATGACAATTGACAATAAACTAACCGTAGCAACGCGCATATTTTATAAAATAAAATATATTTAAAAATTATATTCAAATTAATACAATATCGATTTCTGTCGGATTTCATTGAAACTAAAAATGCTGTTTTCAAATAATCCTATAGCATGGCTTATCTGTATATTATTGAAACAATGGTAATAATTAATCGGATACAGATGTAAACTAAATTTCTTTCTATATCCTACCTTCTCAACTTCCCACTTACAACAGTGGTCACATGATGTGTAGTAAATATGTTTTTACGTTTTTTTTTTTTTTTTTTTTGACAATTTAAGAAACAAGTAAGATATAAAGAGTTCTGAAAATACTTGATTGCGATTATTATTTGTTTCATTTACTTTTGGGGGGCGAACCGGCTATTACTTTATATTTTGATTTTTAAATAGCAATCTAAATTTAAACTTCCATATATAGATGGGATTTAAACAGTTGAATAAGTTAATTTCAGTCAACCCGGTTCCATTTTTAAGTTTGAATAGGAGGAGAGTATTTGAGCATTATTTATTGTGGTGACATAGTGTGCGGCGTAGGTATAGTTAAAAACTAAAAAGTTTCTTTATAACATATATAAGATTGTTTTTTTGATAACTTAAATATAGTTTAAAAAATGTGTAGACAAATATTCCCTATTCGAATTTATGTCCAAATGAAAGGCGTCAATTAAATAACACCACTTTGAAAGTATAACTTCAGTCAAACATTCTTTTTGAAAGGATGTTACACTTGAAAATCGGAGCGAAAATCTGATGAAAAAGTTGTTCAGAGAAAAAAAACATCATTGTGATTTTTTAATCACTCTGTGCATATTATAAATAAATGAGTATTTACTATTCCTTGGCCGAACGATTTTAGATCCCGAGCGGCGCAAAATGTATTAATTTTACAATTTCTATTTTATTTTTATCCGTGAACAACTTTACTTCTCGAATGTGGTTTCGATTTACAATGACAGCAATTTTTCTTGAAACTGACTGAGATGGTACTTGAGGGTGATCATTTTTTAATTTTCCCAATGTTAAAATACATGTGGTGGCCTCTCAATCGGTGACAGATTCAGAAATTAATTTTTTAACCATTTACAAAAGTAAAATATCATAATACAAGAAAATATCATGCTATAGGTATTACGGTCAATGGGGTAGTGGGAGCAAAATAATTTATTACATCCTTGCTCTCAATAGCCGATGATATAATATGACTAAAATGCTACATTTTTATTACTTGCAATTGTTGTTTTTATAGTTTTGGGAAGTAATATCCGACGAACACGGCATTGATCCAAGCGGATCGTATCACGGTGATTCCGATTTACAATTGGACCGGATTAATGTGTATTATACCGAAGCACTTGGTAAACATTTTTTATACAATTTATATTATTATTTTATTAAATAAAATTTAATTAACGATTCGGCAAATCGTAATTTATCCTACAATTAATTATAGGTATAGGAAAGTGTCGAATCCTGTATAATATACACTCTGTATAGAAATTGGTCCTTTCTGTCTCATGCATTAACAACGTTTATTGTACTACCTAGCTAAATATGACAATATTATAGACATATATATATATATATATATATATATATTATTATCCTATGTATAGGCGGTAAATACGTGCCACGGGCAATTCTCGTGGATCTGGAGCCGGGAACCATGGATTCGGTAAGATCGGGTCCCTTCGGTCAGATATTCCGACCAGACAACTTTGTTTTCGGCCAATCCGGTGCCGGCAACAACTGGGCCAAGGGGCATTACACGGAAGGAGCCGAGCTGGTGGACTCAGTGCTGGACGTGGTTAGAAAAGAGGCGGAAAGTTGCGACTGTCTGCAGGGATTCCAGTTGACCCATTCGCTGGGTGGCGGTACTGGTTCCGGGATGGGCACGCTGTTGATATCGAAAATTCGTGAAGAATATCCGGATCGAATTATGACCACATACAGTATCGTTCCGTCGCCAAAGGTAGAATAATAACGTTGGTTATATTGCCACCGAGAATAATAATATTTAAATTGAAAAGAGTGTCAATTTTAAAATTATAAAGAGTCTATGCATAAAGGTCGGAATAATAATTCCATAAGTAAATTTGGAGGGAATGAGAAAAGTAATCAAACTCACAACCTAAGTGATTATTTTATTCGGGGAAGGGGGATAGGTGAGATCGAAAACCGTATGAACTGCAAAGTAGATTGAAAAGTCATCATCTGACGATCAGATGTCGAGTAGTAATCACCACATAAAATATATTATGTTTCGACCGATAGACCGCCGTTTTAACGTTTCTTTTTTTTTTTTTTTTTAATCAATCACTCGAACTTTTATGACCTTTTATCATGTGGATACCTTTATAAAGATGTAAACATTTTATGTGGATAGGTATCCGACACGGTCGTGGAACCGTACAACTCCACACTGTCCGTGCACCAGCTGGTCGAGAACACGGACGAATCGTTTTGCGTGGACAACGAAGCGCTGTACGATATATGCTTCCGGACTCTGAAGCTGACAACGCCCACGTACGGCGATCTCAACCATCTAGTGTCGGCTGCCATGTGCGGCGTGACCACTTGCTTCCGATTCCCCGGTCAACTCAACTCGGACCTGCGGAAACTAGCCGTCAACATGGTACCGTTCCCACGGCTTCATTTCTTCATCACCGGATTCGCTCCGCTGACGTCCCGTGGTAGCCAACAGTACCGCGCGCTATCCGTACCCGAGCTCGTTCAACAAATGTTCGACGCCAAGAACATGATGGCCGCTTGTGATCCGCGTCACGGCCGATACCTGACTGCCGCCAGTATATTCCGCGGCCGCATGTCCATGAAAGAGGTCGACGAGCAGATGCTCAACGTGCAAACAAAGAACTCTGCGTACTTCGTCGAGTGGATACCAAACAACACCAAGACCGCGGTGTGCGACATACCGCCCAGAGGCCTAAAAATGTCCGCCACGTTTATCGGCAACACGACCGCCATCCAGGAGATGTTCAAGCGCGTTTCCGAACAATTCACATCCATGTTCAAGCGTAAGGCATTCTTGCACTGGTACACCGGTGAGGGCATGGACGAAATGGAATTCACCGAGGCCGAGTCCAATATGAACGATCTCATATCCGAGTACCAACAGTACCAAGACGCCACCGCCGAAGAAGAAGGTGAGGGCGACGAGGACGAAGATGCCGAGAACTAATGTTGCTGTAATACATGCACTTATTATAATAATAAGTACATCATTTTTATTAATTATTTTACAACCACGATGTATACATGATTAGAAAATTGTGTGATATACTAATTATAATTTTTCGGAAAAAAAATTATCATAGTTTTCTTTTTTATTTGTCATTTATCAATCGTGTATATTATAGTACTTTTTGAAAATTCTATGGCCTTCTATAAACCTTTTAATGGGGGCAGGGGGGTTATAATCTTATTAACTAAGGCTTTACTTCAGGAGGAAAGTGATAGGGTTTAGAAAAATAAATAAATCAACAAGAGTGTAATTTTACCCTAATTTTGTAACCTAACCTAACAAGACAATTAAGAGATAATTGGTTGAAAGAATTATAGATATTAGTATCAATGATGTTTGGTTTTGAAAAAAGTGAATCTTATTTCTCGTTCCTTTGTATCCTTAGCAGAATACATCTTTATTTATCTTATATAGTCTTGTTTTTTAGAGATTATTTCACAAAGTATATAATTTTATAATAGAATTTTTTATACCTAGTCGTGTAATTAGTGCATATACACAATCGGTGAGATAAACTGTTCGATAAGATCTAGCCCACTGATCCAGAGATAACAGCAGCTCTGTTTAGATTGAATCCTGTAAATTGTATCATTTACAATAAAGTTTACAATCCTTTTTGTTTTTATTTTTACAAAATTTATCATACATATTTACTTTTGAAATTCATGTAAAATTATTACAACGCTTAAATTTGTTTTTCACCACTAAGGGCCATTCACACCAACATATTCTCTTTCCTTGATTTGATTTTTTAAACTGAGCTTATGGCTAGTAACTAGGGTTCGGGACTTATTGTACTTCTATTAAAAAAGGACTTCAAGTAAATATTATTATACCATATGTTAGAAGGGTTTAAATGTTCTCCCTTGAACAGCTTCAACTTTTTAAATACAATTTTCTAACGCTATACAAATTGTAAATTTTTTATAATACTCACAATTTTATTTAAACAAAATACATTTTTGATAATAACTTATGTCGTATTAGAAAATTGTATTTAATAGTTTAGTGTTGTTAGACAGGAAACATTTAATCCTTTCTAACATTTTGTCTAATAATATTTGCTTGAAGTGCTTTTTTTCAAGGCTTTTTTGGCGTTTTTAAGTGCTTTTATGCAAATTTTAGAATTTGCGTAAGAAGTCCCGAATTCTACTAATAATCGACCACGAGTGGTTATCTTATAAAATCCATTAAAAAATCAACGTTTATATTGTTGAAAATGTCTCTAGTTACAACTGATGAATCTCATTTAAAATTTGTTTAGCATTTTTACATGTCAACAAAATTGTATACACATTAAACCAGTTAAATTTATAAAAACTTAAACAACTCAACATTTTTTTAAACAATCCGAAGATTGTAGTACTTCAAGAAAATGCTAATATATTATGTAGGTAGTTAAGCATTTTGTAAAACCTAGGATCTCTTTAGTTCCTGTCCACCAAATTACAGTAAAAAAATTAAAATGATCAAATTTACACTTATCAACATGTTGTCATAGAGTAGCAGCAATGTCTGGAGATGGAAACTCTATTTGGAGTACAGGCAGAAGACAACAATGGTTTTTTTCTTTCAATTTATGCTTTTTTGTTATTAAAATTTAAAAGGACTGGCATATTTTGCACGTGGGTTCAGCCACTTTTGTAAGTGGGAAGTTAGAAAGGATACAAACGGGATTTTAATATATATATATATCTGTAAGCAACCATAAACCATTTGCAACGAAAAAATGATTCCGAGCGGAATTCAGTTTGTGTTGCTGTATCAGCAATGTATATATATGTATATATATATTTTTTATAAATTATCAATCAAATCTTAAATTCTAAACCATTCTGTACCTATTATGTCCCTTTTGTAAAATTTTAAAATCTGTATATTTTGGAAAAAGTAAAATAATTTTTTATCAAGATTTTAAATTTTCAGAATATTTAGCATTGGGTTGTATCCGAAAATTAGTTTTTATAATTTTGGTTACCCTATAATAACCGATTTTATGTTTTAAAAGTTTTAAATTCCTTAAAACTTTTTAACAAATTATTTGAATACTCATCATAATAACTTTTTTCGGGTTAGTAATAATATTAATTCGTGAAAAGAAGCTTTTATTAAAAATGTATAACATTTATTTCGTTATATATGAGGAATATTTATGACCAATATGAGTATATTTTATGGTCGAATCATGTAGGTAAAACAATAATATTGTATCTAATTGCCTTTACCCTACATATAGATGCAGCTAACACAACTTACACTATGTATAATAATTGATACATTTACTTCCCCATTTATTTTGTTACGTTATATTTATGACAAATAATTATCGTCATTAAATTAAATTTTCATAATAGATTTAGTAAAGAAGTTATAATGTTAACCAAACATAATAATATGAACCGTTGAAAAATGTAATAAAAAAAAATGATTGTGATATATTAAAATCAGCCCAACAACTTATATACAACACATTGTAGTTTATATGCTCCATTTCACAGTTTCCAAACATTCAAACCGGTTTGGAATTCATTAACTATCTACCTAATACATGCAAGAAATTCGTTGGTACAAACCGGTACAAATTTCCCATTGAAAATCAAACCGGTGTAAATTTAAAAAAGTTTTTGGTGTAACCAGTGTTGAAACAAACGATACCGGTTTAATTTGTCCGCACCATCACGTGCATATGGTACAAATTATTTACAACGGTTTCATCCATTCTCATTTCCCCTTCGAAATACTAAACGAACAGATAAATGATAATAATAATAATTTAATTAATAACAATTAATATTCAAATGTACAGTTATCGCCAATGTAGTATCAGATAAACATTAGTTTTAGTCCCATGATCTAATAAAAATTATGTTAATATAGGTAAATTTACTAGGCTGAAAGTCTATTAGAAAGAAAACGTTTTAAATGATAAAAGAGATCCTCGGATAATGGGGACGGGTGCAGCCACTGTTCCAAGTAATTTAATATACTCCTGTTAGCAACAATAAATTGGTAACGAAAAAACGATTCTCAATGGAGTTCAGTTGATAGTGTAATGGCTTTTTCAACAATATATATCATATATTATGGTAAAATAATCACATAGGCAATATATATTTTCTTTAAAAATATTTGTTTAATATTGTACCTATTTTCCCGTTTTTCCTAAGGTTTTCCCTGATTTCCTATTTATTAGGAAAACTAGTGAGAAAATCCAAAAATGACTTCTCTAAAGTACCACCACACACCAATTTCCTTTCAAAAAAGATGCCACACTTAAAAATCGGAGCAAGATCTCTCGTAAAAAAGTTGTCCACAGAAAAAAAAACATCTTTGTAAGACCATAAGTTTCTTTGCTCCACTCAAAATCTAAAATCAACCTTTATATGAATAAATAATTATTTATTAATATGGTACATACTTACCGACTAATTAACTTGAACTCATAAAAATAGTTGGTAACCTATTCTTAATATATGTAGTACTGAGATTTGTATTAAAAATAAACTCTTTAAAAAATTTAATTTTAAATGGATTAGTAGTCATTTTTTTTTTTGTACTTGCTAGTTTAAATATTATATATTAATAAGTAGGAAATGGGAAGTGTAGGTAATAATTTAAATAATTTATTAATATTTAATTGATAGTATTATAATTGTTAATTTTGGACAATTATGGGGATACACCGATTTCCATCGTCAAATATGACTGGTATTAAATAATCGGTATCAAGTGTTAGTAAATCGGTACAAAATGTTATACGTAGTATTTATAGGTCTATGATAATACCACTAATACAGGGGTGCGTTCGAAAACTCGTAGTTAGAATTTACTCTTATCAATAATACATACAATCAGAAAGGATACTTAAACAAAATCAAATGTAAATAAAATCGTAAAGGCCATCTTCCTAGCACGCGCAATTCTTATCATTTATCATTATTCATTTGATAA
This sequence comes from Cinara cedri, assembly GCA_902439185.1. Lineage (NCBI taxonomy): Eukaryota > Metazoa > Arthropoda > Insecta > Hemiptera > Aphididae > Cinara > Cinara cedri. The sequence goes on along the minus strand of CABPRJ010000517.1, from coordinate 37,119 downwards.
GTTATTCGATTTATCATGTTATTGAAAATATTTTTTTGTTTTCAACAACGGTCTTAGATTATTTCAACTTCAGTCTCCAGATCATCAGGATTGATTTATAAGTTTAAAGTTTAAAATTTAAAACCAATTATGAAGTGTGTGTTAGAGAATTGTGTTAATAACCTAGTGTCCCAAAATTGGGTTTATAGTTATTTTAATTTTCCTAAAAATGATCCTATCAGATATGTACTTAATACTAATCAAAGTAACTGTTAATTATATTAAAAACTTTAACCACATTAAATTGGATTTAAAATGTGCAAAATGGATTACAAATTGTGATCTATTTCAATTAATGATATTTTAAAAAAAAAAACATTATACCGTATGTGGCAAGCATTTTGAACAATGTATGTTTTTAAACAATTTAAAAAACAGACTTCATTCTCATGCTATACCTGTATTATTTATTGGTAATGAATAATACTGTTAAATTATGTATGTTAAATTACTGCATGTCTATTATATGTATACTGTGGTTTACATTTTAAATTACTAGATTGACAATTTTGAATTTATAAAATAATATAGTCTAGTATTTTATTACATATAATACACATTGCATTAACTTAATTTTATATAAGTTTTTGACATCTGCTTAAATAAAACCATTTCATCCAAACAGATTAATTTTGAAAAAGTTTATGTTATAAGTAAGACTATTTCAACCCAAACTAAAGAGTAAACTTCTTCCATTGTAGAAGTTTTAGCATCTCAAGTAAATAATCACCAGAATAAAGATGATGTTTCTGATGTATACTTGGATCCCCCATCATCCACTGTACTGGATTCACCCAAATTTTTGTCAAGTTAGTATTCAATTCATTTTTCACTCTTTATTTTATTTTATTGAAAAACTCAACAACAATTTTTAGGTTCATCAAAATCTATGTAAACTCTTAAATCGTGGTCTAATAAAAAGGCCTGAAGAAAATCAGAGAATAATTAAATGCAGAAAGAGAAGTTTGAAAAAAGGCAGAAAACGCTGTAATTCATATTAGTAATCAGTTAAGTGAATATGACACGGATGATCATTTTTTTAGTTCACGTGAAAAACATCTGTCACCAACTATTTTGAGGATAGTGAAGTCACACATGCTGTGTAAAAAGAGAAATCTTCATGGCTATAGGTATTCAAGCAGTTTTAAACAATTTGGGTTAAGCATTTATTTCTGAGGAACAAATGTGTATAGATTTTTAAAAAATAGTCTTAGTTAATATTTGGACTTAAAGAAAAATAACTAATAAGTACAAACTTAATCCTGGATTAAATGATTTCCTTTTCAATTTTTTACAATTTAAAATTTCTAATTTTAATATTGATGCATGTGACAGTATTTTATGTGCAGATGAAATTGCATTAAAATACCATTTATTTTATTCTGTTAAAAAATATGAAATTATAGAATATTTCATTAAACAAATTCTACAAAATAGTATTTACCAGTCAAATATGCGTTGATTTTAATAATTTATGGTATTAAATTGAATTGGAAACAACCAACTATCTATTCCTTAGTTTCAAGTAATTTTGAAGCAAAAATGACTTGTATGATATAATATTTTCCATGATAACCAAACATCAAAATGTTTCATTAAATATCAGAGCATTTATAGCAGCTGATCAAGGTAATAATTTTGTGAATTTCAGTTGAAAAGTTTATGTCAGTCCAAGTAAGCCATATTTTAATGTGAACAAAACAAAAATTATGTATCTTTTTGATCCTCCACATTTATTGAAATTAACTCTCAATATATTTTTAAACACTATTTTAAAGTTGGTGAACAATCAACCAACAGTAAGTTTTTAACTGATTTTTACAAGAATGATTCAAAATTAAATTTGAGATTAGGTCCTAAGTTAACCAATGCTGAAATATATCCTGGTCCTTTTGAAAAAATGAGAGTCAATTTAACTGCATAGGTATTCAGTTAAAGCTTTGGTGCAGTACTCAATTTGTTGCAGTTGAACACTTACTTAGCATTTTAAAAACTACCATTTAAAGCTAATTTTACTATACACTTCATAGAAAAAATAGATAAGCTTTTTTATATGTATAATTCCAGGAACATATCTAATAATAAATCTTATAGAAAGCCTTTCAAAGACACAAATTTACAGAAAGATTACTTAAATATGATGATCTCATTTTAGAACCATCATAGAACCTGTGCTTTAATTTTATGTTAGCATTGTCTACAATATTTGTTAAATTTAATTTTAAAAACTGTTTCTAAAAATAACTATTTGTTTTCTATTTACATATCATTTAATAATATTTCCTAATTTTATCATGTTATTTCATTATTAAGCTAAGGTCACACATGTGGGTCACCAAACAAAATATATCTTATATATACTATAAATACAGACAGATATATTTAACCCATCGATATATGCACCACAGTAGATGCTACTAAAATATGATGCGCATGTTAAATGACTCTGATGAGACAGCTGGAATAAATTTCATAAGTGGATGACTGATTTATATTAATGTTATGGGATTCAATAAAACCTATGTATGATAATGATTGTTTTGAGTACTTCCTGTCTAAATCAAGATAGTCTAAAAAAAGTATTTGGTATGTTCAGGTTACAAAATAGAAATAATCAAAATCCTACATCCATACAATTTGACTGTACTTTTAAACAAGTATTCTGTTTGAATTATTTCCAATATCCACCAAAAGACCTAGATTAAAGACCTAGTTACTATATTATATCATTTAAATTCTACTGGGCAAACAAACAGTTCAATTGTAATATTTCCTGAAGAAACACAAATCACTTGTTCAACTAGTTTAAAAATAGGTACTGTTGACTATAGAAACCTTGATGTACCAGAATCTAATGCTTTGATTTTTGTTTGTGAATACCTATACAGAAAATGTCTTAATAAGCACCGTTGTGAATTGGGTATAGAATATGGTAGAAGCCAAAAAGATTTAGACAAAACATTTCTTTTGTGTTAATTTAAGGTATTTAATATACAAATGTAGAAAAAACAGGTTTTTTTGGAAATCTGCAAATGCTCTCTAACATCAGTTTTTATAACTATATAAATGAGCTTAAAAATATTTTTACACACAATTTCTCTATATTTGCTGTTGAGAAAAAATTAGGAAAAAATGTATAAATGCTTGTTATAATGTTCCATTTGAATATCATTGTGAACATTTTGATCATCAATATTTGTTAAGATTATTTATAAGGTTTAGAATTGTTTAAATAGAGATCTTATATTAGTAAGAAAACTTGTGAATTTATAACATTTTTAATTATGCACATTATTTATCAATATTTATTTGTATTGATGTGTACAATAAAAATATCTGTTTATTTAAATGTCTATACATGGTTTTCATGTTTTCACCTTCTTGCCGTGTTTGAACTGTTTTTTAGAATCTAAGCATCTAAACTTTAGATGCTTCTCATATTCCTACTTAATTTATTTTCATAAATAAATATATTTTAATAATTGATAATTTTAGTCAAAGTATTTTGAATTCTTCAAATTTAATTATTTTATATGTTTAAATATTAATAATTATATTGTAATTTAATTGAAAACAATAAGTTTAGTTTTATAGACTGGTACCTATCTATTACTCGTTAATCGTGTATATTAGTTATTATCTACTTTTAAAGTAATTGAGATGTAGGTTCTTAGTTTCTTATAATTTTTTAATAATTTCTTATAATACTTAATAGTTTCTTTTAGTTATAGTTAATAGTCATTGAAAATTATTTTTAAATAGGTCGCATAAAAAATTGATTAGGTACTTAAATATCATGAATCGCTAACACATACAGATTGTGAACCACTGATTTACATTATATCGAATCAATATTAAGTTGAAATACTTAATTTAAGTTCAAAACGTTTCAACTGTACCATAAAACGTAGTAAATAATGTATGTTACAAGTTTATTACACACAAAAATAATGCAAATTTATGGGCACTGAATATTTGGAAATATCGTCAAGCTTAAAAAAACGCACACACTTCGCACTTGGGTGGATCACTGCTGTTGGTGAGAATTTGTGAAAGTAGCGAGGAAATTTAATGTAAGTATGTCTGTACACAAAAATTTATTATTGCTAACGAAAAATGATTCTGAGCGGAATNCAAAACGTTTCAACTGTACCATAAAACGCAGTAAATAATGTATGTTACAAGTTTATTACACACAAAAATAATGCAAATTTATGGGCACTGAATATTTGGAAATATCCTCAAGCTTAAAAAAACGCACACACTTCGCACTTGGGTGGATCACTGCTGAGAATTTGTGAAAGTAGCGAGGAAATTTAATGTAAGTATGTCTGTACACAAAAATTTATTATTGCTAACGAAAAATGATTCTGAGCGGAATTCAGTTAATAGTGTTGCTTTGTCAACAATATATTATATCAACAATATCAATATTATGATAAAATTTGTTTAATATTGTAACTATTTTCCCGTTTTTTACCAGGTTTTTTCTATTTATGGAGAAAACTCCAGGGAAAGTAAAAAAATAACCGCCATATAATAAGTAGGACCCCAGTCAGATCTCCTTTTAGAAAAAGTGTTATCATTGTAAATCTGTGTAAAATTGTTAATAAAAAGTTGTTCACAGGAATAAAAAGCCATAATCATTTTTACTAATACCTACCTACATTTCGTACATTTTCCCGTTTTTTCCAATGATAATCGAATGTAATACGAACCTTTCCATTTGACACTCAGGGTTAAAATTCGATTAAACTAGTAGTTTAAACTACTAAAACAATTCATAGACTAACAGGCTATATATATATATATATATAACTAAACCAGACCTATAGCCATCTCTAGTTAGTAAAGGCGGGTTTCCATTACATACGTGTACGTGCTCGTACATACAAAATCTTCGCTGTGATTGGTTGGTAACAATAGTGAGCGTTTGGTATACCATAGTGTTTATTACCACACTCTCGTATCACAGAATACATTAATATTGAGAACTAAGATATATAATTCATGATAAGAAAAACAAAATAAGATTATCATATTACCAAAACAATTTACAAAACTGAATAATCCATATATTTATTATACAAGTGATATAATTTTATTCTTATTTTTCATTAATTCCGACAATTTCGCATCAAACTTAAATTCTCCAAAAATACTCGTAAGTATCAATGTTTGAACATATTAAATAAAATTTTAAAGTAGATAATAGATATAAGGTATTAGGCAAAAAAACCAATCAAAAATATTTAATATAATGTCGGCTTCGTGCAAAAAGTGAAATGTTCGGAATCGACGTTTTAATCTTTTTCAAATTCACTTTTTATTTTTGTAATCTCTAACAAATATAATGGTGGTTATAATATTTTTATTCTGTATTTTTATTTATACGTTTTGAATATTGACTTAAATACTATAAAATTAAAAGTTTTGTAATTTTTTCCAACTTCAAAACAGTTATAAAGGTGAATAGTCTGTTAGTTATTTTTCTGTCTAATAACTAGATCAGGGTTGTCCAACCCATAGCCCGTGGACCGCATGCGGCCCATGGTAGTTTTTATTATAGCCCTCAATTAAATTTAAAATCATCAATGAGAAAAATTTATTTTAAGAATATAAAACTACAAAATATTAAAAATTTAAATATTACTTAATTGTATATACTATTATATGAAAGTTTTATCTTTATTGTGATCTCATAGTGATAAAGAAACTAATGTGACTAAAATAACAATACAACTATTTTAAAATTGTTTTCTTTTAATCATAAATAAATTCATTTTTTCTTGTAATTATAAATAAAATGGATTATTATTAAAATGTATGTGGCCCACAACAACTTCTGCTCACATGATGTAACCCAGTCTTTACAAAAGGTTGGACACCCCTGAATTAGATCTTTAAGTTAATACTTCTTTTTTCTAAACTCATTAATTGCAACAAAAACTATAATTTTATAATATTATTATTAAGTTCTAAAATCAATAACAACAAATTTAATGTAATACGAATTTTAACATCATTACTTATTACAAAATTATAATATCAAAATAAAATACATTTTCCTTATAAATTTCTTTTTAAAAACATAAAAATTGCCTTAACTAAGCATCTACTTGACTAAGACTGTACATAATTTTCAAATAACAGCATAAAAAATATATTATTTAAATTAAATTTTTTCTTCATGATCAGTACAATTTCCAATCACTATCTTTTTATCTAACTGTTTTTTGGTATAGATTGAGTAAATCCATTTTTTCATTACTTAATGTGATGCATATTGGTTGGTTATATAATTTTGATATTCATTATTATTGTTTACACTTCTTTTTTTTCCAATTTCACCCCTGACATCAATATATTGATATTCATTAGAATAGTCATACTGAAAGATTATGACAAAATCATTTTTTTGTTGATACTGAAAACTTTTTCCTATCATACAATTAAGAATTTCATTATTGAAGCATTTTTTCTATTTTTAATCAATTTTTGTGCCAATCTTTGCAAATCAATAAAATCTTGAAACAATAATTCTTGCACTATATAAGGGCCTTTATTTTAAGTTTTGTTCCTAGTTGATCTAGCAGTTCGAAATAATGTCATCCAATTTTGAACAGAAAAGACAGAAACATTTTGCTTGGCTTTTTCTACTGCACTATGCATTGAGTTGACTCCATCATAGAATGGCCTGATTCAATAAACTTGTGTTCAATTTTTTTAATATGTGTAATTTTAACAATAAAAATTATCAATGTCATAATAAATTGATAATGATTTTGTCCTTCACATGTGTCTGAGTATAAAGTTACATGAGTTATATTAGTGTTTAAATTTCAAACCATTTATATAAATATTACCCTATTTCAGAACTTCTTTGGTTCCCATTAATTTCTATCCAACAAAAAGTATTATTTGGAAGAGAAAATGTTTAAATAGTAAGGTTAAACATGTTTAATTTTCTGCTATAAAATATTAATGAAATTTCTGAAGATGTAATTTGGAAAATTTTTTGCAAATCAAATTTAAATTCTACATAATTTGTTGATAATTGTGGCTAGAGCAGCGATTTCCAAAATTTTTGCCAATGCCACACATTTTTGTTATTTAATATAAGTCGCTGCACACTATAGATAAATATCTACTTTCTAAATATAAGTGATTTAGGACCGGATTTATTTCCCATCTTTACCTGTTAATGAAAAAAATTTGGTATGCAATCTTTTTGCAATATCTCATCTAGGATTAGTAGAGCAAGAGCAACTTTTAGAACTTTTATCTGATCTTTCATTGAATTTAAAATTGAATGAATATAGACTTCCAGGTTTAGAATTTTATCAAAAATCGAATGTCTGATAATTACAAAAATAGCAATAATTACACTATTATCATTTTCTACAACATGCCTCTACGAAATTGGGTTTTCCACTCTAACCAATATCAAAAATGAGAAACATGAACGACTTATATCAATTGAACAAGAAATGCCAGTGTATTTATCATTTGAGTTTTTAAACTTTTCACATGATGCACACTTATCTTTTTTTGATTTAAAAAATGAATAGTTATATTATACAAAAATTCTGTCTGTATACTTTCTGACTTGGGATATTTGTATTTTGAAGATAATTTGTTTTATATTCTACAGTGAAAAGTTCATATATTTTACTAATTGATAATTTTTCATATAATGTCTTCTGTTTGATTTGCTGGTGTAATGAATTTCCGTAACAGGAAAACTATCAATATGTGTTTTAATTGCAACACTATCTTCATTACTTGTTTTATTAACTCTTTTTGTTTACCTCTTTGGTCAAACTTTGTAAATATATCATTGTCTGATTTTCTTTAAAGTACTGTATTCACAGGACCATTACTAATACATAATGTACCAATAAAATACTTTTGACAATCCCTTTCTCTTACCAAATTGTTTTCAAAAAATAATTATTACTTAATGTTCTAGGTCTTGTGGTTTTAGCTAGACTGCCAACATGCTGACTTGCTTTATTTACATCAACATAGTTTATGATAAAATCGTTTTGCTGATTATAGTTAAGTTTCTATAAATCTGGACAAATTTTAAGTTGATCATCACTATTGAATTTACATTTGCTATATTCTATAGGTTTAGGCTTTTTCCCCACTTATTGTTTTATCTTTTTTGTTAATCCTTATTGTAAAGTCTTGATATATACTTCTTTACTGTTTGGCAGTATTTCTTTTCCAAAGGTTAGGACAACTCAAATTTCATCAACTTCTTTTTCGTAGTTCTACTTATCTAAAATTTTCTGATTTCTCTTGTGTATTTAATTTCCAATTTTAATATACTGAGACTGGTATTGTATCTTGATCATTATATGTAGTTGGTTAACCTTAAAAATATAGATTTATATTTAAAATCACAATGTTTTTTTGTTTTGAAATAATTGTAATAAAAATTATGTAGCAATTTAATAATTTAAGCTAAAACTTTATTTCACTAAGAATCTTAATATATTCTAATAATATTAGAATTAATATTATAATTTACTAGTTGATTAAAAAATTTGTTGGAATTTAAAATTTGTCTCAAATATTTTTTCATAAGTAGGTATTTCTATAATAACATAGCGAAAACCATTTTGTATAATTTGCTTACTAATATTCCATACCATTGTTAATTAAGTCTATAGTTTCTAGATTTAAAATATTTAATTATGATTCATTTTGATCTTCTAGTATATTATAATTATCTATTATGGCATTATTTAAATCAAGTTGTAACAGATTAGTAATTAGGTTATCATAAGCCGGTTTTTTTTATTTTTTGTTATTATTATATTTATATTATTTAAAAATTTTCAATTTTTTTTAAACAATTGTTGTTGTATTGAAAATGTACATTGTTGAAAAAACAATACTATTGATTGGAGCTCCACTTAATATTGTTTTTTTAACCACATTTAAACAAAAATATGATTCCTAAATATCTAAATTTTATTATGACTAAATAATTTATACAAATATGATAATATGAGAATTCCAAAAAAATTCTGTTTCAAGTATTGTAATTTCGAGGAATGTAGGTTCCAAAAAGTTATCATTAAAGTTAAATAAATGTCAACAATTGTCTGTTTCAACTAAAATATTTACATTAAATTTAATTCCTTTATATAATGTTCCTATAATAATTTTTCCAAATATTTTATGTTTATTTTATTCCATTAAATGACTGTTTCATGTAAAATAATTCTAATAAAATAAAGCACCATTGTTTATAAACAGTGACATTGAAGAAAATATAAATAAAGGCATAATGGACCAGCATGAGATCATTAACATGAATGGGAACTTGAACACACGGTTGTTGATGGTAAACCGCATTTTTTATGAGAAGTTCTTACAATTTCTCTTGTGGTACAATAGAACCATCCCAAAATGTATACAGCAAATCTTTGAATTTCTTTTGTTGCTAAAGGTAATACCATTGCCACTAATAATGAATATACCTATATACCAAATCTATATGATAATAAAATCTGTTTTTCTTTTACAGGCCGTCCTAATGCTTTTATTACTAATCTACATGCATATCTATTTTATAAGATCTATAAATGGTTGCTTAGACTTTCTCAAAGAAGCTTTGCCAAATATTGATATACTTCGGTTGGAAACTATTCAACCTGACCAACGTGATTATGCTGAACTGACTGGCAATATTGATCAAATATTTACATTGCATGAATCATACTCTCGGGAAATGAAGGCTAGGAAATTATATGACTCAGAGTTCATGGCTAGGTATTTGTATACAAAATCGTTTATCTAATAAATTAACTATATTCATGTTTAAAACCCAAATTTACTAATAATTTAATCATGATTAGCTAATATTAACTGTGGTTAAAGTTAGTTTAACTGCTTGTTAAATTTTACCACCAAATAAGATCACGGCCTAATTATTGTTTAAACACTACTAACTATCCAATTCCATGTGATCAACGCTGTAAATAATAATTTAAACTATCACTAGTATAAAATAAATAATCAAAATTTGACATCTAGACTTCATTCATTTTCATTATTATTGAATATTATTTTTTCTCAATTCATTTACTATAATTTAAATAACATTAAAAATGTCTTATGTTATAGTGTGAGCTTTTGAGATGGCATTTAAATAAGAAAATTATGTTTTCATTATAATTGATGTATAAGAGGAAATAAATGATGATTTTGATAAACTGAGCACTCCTAAAATTTTTTTTCATTGCATTCAATCAATTTTTTTGCACTCAATTACCCTGTAGTGACCAATCATTAATTTAAATACCTTAAACTTTTTCAAGAATCAAAAGCAGGTTCAAGTTTCCTTCTTTTAATAATTATATTTATGCTTTTATCCATATTTATTTTGATTAACAAAATAATTAAATATTAGTTACACTTAAACTAACTGTTGGCTGTTGTGATAATGTTTTAGGGATGAATAATTTTTTAAGTAACCTTGTGTGTCCTCTCATACTCAATACTGATCAAATAGGTTCAGATATAGTTTTAGATTCTAAATGTAGCAAAGAAACTTTTAAGTCTACTGAGATATGTTTTTATTATGGAATATATTTAATGATATATTAAAAATGTTTCATGCTGTACTTTAAAAGGTTTTTCAGCTCATGAGTTATGGTACTTTTTTATTTTTAGATTCCTAGTGTAGTGAGGGAGCTATCAGTTTTATTAAGATGTTTATATTTTTTTCTAGTCTGTGGACACGGTTTTTCTTAGTAAACTTTCTCTGATTTTTATGTGTAGCAACTTTTCTGGAAGCTCAAGTTGTCTAGATTGTATTTTAAACAGGTCATTTTTTAATCATCAACTCCATTTTTTAAATAAAAGCACTTAAGTGGGAAAAACATAGGAAAATGTACAATTTCACAATTTCATTATTTTATAAAAACACATTTTCTACTAGAAAAAATGATTTAATCGAAAAATCATAGGACACATCTTTTATTGCCTTTTTGATTTACTTTCTTGTATCACCGAACCACGTTTAGAATCGTCTTTTGTCAAGCAATGGTTTATGTGGCTTACAGATATAAATTAAATAACCTTATGTATCCTACCTTCCCAACTTGCCACCTACCGCTTCAATACTCAGTATCAGCTCTTTTTTTTTTTTAAATTCCAATACTGTTTCCAAAAAAATTGAAGACTATTTAATTTATTGAATATTAAATACTTTTTTTTTTCTAGGTCCAATAGAAAAATACCACCTTATGATGGATCAACTCCTGAAGAGTGTGAACGTAAAGCTAGTATTTCCAAATACTCATTTTGCCACAAAAAGGGTTAGTAACATACAAATTTAATTTAACTACAATATTCTATAATAGTATGTATAAAATATTGACAACCATTTTTCGTTATAATTCCCAATGGGAGAGAAGGCTGGCCAAAAGTGCATGTATTTTATATTTTATTTATTTGATAAATAATGATTTATCATTACTTTTTTAAACGTGTATACATAATAAAAAATCAGAATAATTTTTATAAAAATGAATGTAATCCTAGTGACAATTTATTACATTTTTTTAATTTTATTTATATTATATTAATAAACCATTTTTCAGCAAGTTTCCAACTTAATTAGTAATCTAGCAAATTAATCAAATGTTTATATTATTATAACATCTATATGTTATAAGTAAAGTATCACAGTTATTTAAAATATGTAGTTCAGGTAATACTATTCAATTTTTGTTATTATTTTTAATAATAATAATATATATCATATATGTAGTTTAGTGCACGAAGTACCAACATCAAAAATTGGTGAATGTTTAAATGTTGAAAATTGAAAATAAAAAGTTGAGAAAAAAATTTTTTATCAAAAATCTACTTAAGTACATAATTATTGCAACAAAATTTTCTTTTTGTTATCTTTTTCTTTCTGATTATGGCCCTTCTTACACCAAGCTACAGAATTAATTTGATTTATTTTTAAAAGTTTAATTTTATGAAGCCTTTTGGTGTATTTATTACTAATGATTTTTTAAATATTGTTTTACACAGATTTTATTGGACTGGACTCTATTGGAGCTGAGATGTGTTTCCCTAATAAGGTATTTTCAATTTCATAAAATTTAATTTTCAGATTATCTCAATAAACATGAGATTGCTCTAAATTTAAATTTTTGATATTTAGTATTCAAATTCATCTGCACTGCAATATTACCAAAACGATTTTGACATTAATTCAAATTTATATCCAAATATAATTTTGGAGTATTCATCGACATTTGCTTTATTGAGTTTATGTCCAATAACCCGGTATGAAACAAACGTTTCAGTACTATATGTGCCATTAGAGCCGTTCCGCAGTATATGTTTTGGTGGAAATATTTTTATTCAACATTTATTGAAAGCTTTTAATGGTTATCATCATGTTTTAATGCATTCAATTAAAACTCTACTTCAAGAAAAAGATAGAGGTTATGTTAGGTAAAGTATATTATAATAATATAGTTAATTGCTACTAAGTGATAATTAATAAATTATACTAAATATGGGGTTTAAAATTATGTTAACTAGTGTAGTGAGAAGGGAACTATTATTTGATTTAGGTTTGTATTATAATAGTTTTCTATAGAATATTATTAAAAAAGTAATAAATTAAAAGAAATGGAAATGAAAATGTACTTATTTAAAATAAACCAAGGTTTCAATGTAAGTTTTATATAGTATATTAGGATCATTATTTAAAATAAGGCAGATTATTTAGAATTTTAGATTCTGGCAGAGTGAGGAATGTATTGGTTTTACAATGATGTTTTTTTCGTGCTGATTTTTCTTCCAGAAATTTTGATCTGATATATGATGATACCACTTTTTCTGAAAAAAAATCTAACTAAAGAGGTACTTCTGGGTCACATTTTAATTTTCCCAGCTGTTTTCATAATAAATTTAAATAACCAGGAGGGGGATAGAAAAATCCAGGAAAATAGATACAATTATAAATAAATATGTTTATGTATTTATATATTTTACCATAATATGATATATATATTGTTGTCAAAGCAACACTATTAACCAAATTCCACTCAGAATCATTTTTCATTGCTAATGTTTACTCCTTGTGTAACAATACATTCAATTCCTCCTCTACCTTTCTAACATGTCACCTACAACAGTGGCCCATCCATATGTGAATTTTATCTGTCTGTACATACATTTCTGCTGAATTGTGAACAAAATTCTTTAATTTGCACTGGTATTTTTTATGGGGACATTTTTACCAATTTTAAACTTTCTATTTTTCTTTGTTAGTAAGCAGGCTAGGAGACTCATAATTTTAACAAGTATATAATAATAAATACATAAGTTATATGCAGGTCTTATAAATTTATTGCTTGTAGTTATCACCCAATATATATTTTAATAATTTTACTTAATAATTATTTGTCATTGTTTCAGAAACTGCATCACTAGGGAATATTACTTGTTCATGGATCATGTGCCATTAATTAGGTCTTTGATTATTCCATTTTTCTCTATGAGTTTATTTGTAAGTTTAAGAAGACATACAGCTTAGATATTTGCAAAATAGTAGTCAATATTGTTTTCTTATTAATTTATTAACAAAATTATATTTTTAAATGTTTTATATGGATCCTACACAAACATTTGTTCTTTCCATCTTACAAAATATAGTTAACATACTTACACTAATTACACAAAACTCTAATTTAATTTTTTAGTTTAATTATGATTTTAGAATAAAAACACCTAATACAAAATAAAAAGAGAACAATATTTTTATGAATAATATTTAGTTTCAACATTTTCTCTGAATATAACAGTTAATTTATCGTTTATAAATAACACATTTTTAACATTCACTAAAACTAAAAAAAAATGCACAGTCTTGCCTTCTGGGATATTGTTCTCTATTAATTTCATAAGAGGTGTTTTTACTATATCTAGTGTTTGTAAGACTGAAACAACAAATGCATGTATCCTTTTAGTTTATAATAAGTTGTTCTTAATATTATAAGGAAAAAAACAATTCCAGGAAAATAGTTATTGTGGTTAAACCATATTATTATGTAATCAAGATTATGTGGTTTTACATTATTTATTATTAATACTTTGTAGGAGTTCCTATACTATTTTACTAAAGCAAAAATAATATATTTATACTATATATTTGTGTGACAATTTTGAAGTAAGTGATTTGCTAGTTTCTTTTTCTATCAGGGTTTGTAATTTTACCATATCTAATAGATATATAAAATTACTAAAACAAAAACTATATAATGATTAAAACATACTTATACATTTCTCCTTTTTCTTTACTATTTATATTTTATTATTCAATATTCATTAAGTACTATATTGATTTTAACTAATGTCCATTGACTTTGTTTATAACTTTTATGTAATATATACCTAATATTGTATTAGTATTTTAAATTCTGAGTATTAAAGTTTTTACTGTTAACATAATTCATTTCAACTAGAAAATACCTTAATAAAAAAAATAAATTTTAAAAACAATATCTTCTCAGCTACTGACTCATTGATGGTAAAATATTATTTTAATTAATTAATAAATACAAAAAAATAATAATATAAATACTTTTATAGAGTAAAAACATTATAAAACTAAGTAATTTTGTTTCTATAATTATTATTATTTTTTTAACTAAATAATTATTAATATAATATATGTTTTATATTTTACTATGTGTTCTGACCCTGGTTTTTATTATAATTTAATATTTATAGAAACATAATGCATTTTTTTTGTTTTTGTTTTACAGAGCTATTTAACTTTAATGGTTTTTCGATTTTTGAACAACTATGTAACCAACATAATAGGTAAGATATTTTTTAGATTTTTATCATAGGGAGAAATGTTTTGTATCTATGATGTGTACTTCACTAATTCTTTTTCCTGTCTGAACATGTTTTTAACTGGTTGGCTTGTCAACATTTTATCCAGTTTATGCATCAGATTTTTAAGGTTTCATGGTTTTGTAAGAAAACTAGAAAAAGTCAAAAAGAAACATTTTCAATAAAATCTATATCATTTTTATTGGTATTTGATGAAAAAAATCCTAGAGAATAAAAATTTTCATTAAGTTAACATTTTAGATTCTGAGCGGAGAGAGACATTTCATACCAAAAAGTATTAGTTCTACAATGATGTTTATTTCTATTTTTTTATACTAAATTCTATCAGAAATCTTACTCCAAAGTAACCAATTATAGCACCTTTTGTGAAAGGGAATGAATTTTCCTAATAAATATTTAAAAAAACATAGGAAAACAGGGAAAATGTATTATTTGAAAATCTTAAACATCATACTTTTTTCTGTGAAACTTCTACCAGAAATTTTGCTCCAATTTTCAATTGTAACACTTTTTGTGGAAAGGGAATTTTCCTGGTGTGGTACTTTGAAGTGGTCATGTTTTAATTTTTAATTTAATAAAAATAATGAGGGTTTACATAATAAATGAGAAAAAACGAAAAATTTACAAAAATAATGCTTATATTATTTTCAAGTTTGTTTTTTTATTGTAATTTAGTGAAAATATTTGCACACTTGAAATTTTGATAGAAACCTTATATTTGCCTTATACAGATGTGGTCAAATGTTCAAAACATTTAAGTTATTTTTAAGCCATTAGTCATTTTAATCTTGTGAGTTTTTTTTTATATAATATTTATTCAGTAAGTACTCTAAAATTGTTAAACCAAATAGAAATACTTGACAATTTAACAGTAGGTTCATTAAAAGTTATACTTAGTGGTCAACAAAAAAAAGTGGAGTTTAATATGATTATTTATTTTTTTTATAAGAATTTTAATAAAAAATAAATGTTAAAGACTTTCAAAACTTGTATAACTGAACTCTGTTTAGAATCATTTATCATTAGTAAAGATTAATTGGTGTGTACAGATATACATTAAGTATGTCAGTCTGTTAGTATGTGGTGGTATGATTTTTCAAAAAATTTTGAATTATTTAACTTTTTTGAAATTTTAGAGGTTCCTTTTCTCAATTTGTATGAATAAAACTTATTATTAAAATTCAATACAAGTTTCATTGTTTTTACCAGTTGAAGAAAAATAAAATATTTGATCTTAATGCCACAATTTAAACATGACTTTTAAATATCATAAACAAATGTTAATTATTTATGTAGTATAAAATTAATACAATTTTATAAGTAGGTATATAATATTGTCATTTTTTACAGTATCTATGGCATATCTAACTGAACTGGAAACATTACGAAACATATATTCAACAATGTTAACTCTACTGGCTATTTTAGGTAAGTGTGAAATCAATAATTGAATAAAAAATATAAAATATTTATTGTTAATACTATAATTATAATTTGTAAAAATAATACAAAAAGTAAATAAGTTAATGAATGAAACAGGGATGGAGTAGCCAGTCTGGAAATAATAATTTTCCAGATAGCTTGGATCATATTATAGCTTGGTGGCCTGATATTTATATATATTTTAATTCTTTGTATTATTTAACAACTTAGTAAAAAGTAATGCGAACATATAATATAATCTTATTTCAGTACACCTATTAAGTATTTTTTTTGTTTATACACTCTTTAAATTATTAAATTAAAATACATATTGATTAAATCCCTTTTCTAAATTTTTTTTAATGGTTGAAACTGATTCCACCCCTCATAGCATTGCACGTGACTCCTTTAAAAACTAGCTAAATCCAATAAATTTAGCTTTTTTCAATTTAAGTTCCTGACCTAAAATGTCAGAAAAATTTTGTTTGTTATGTATGTATTTTATCAAGTGGCCTGGATAAATTTTAATCTTCCTGCCTGAATTTGTGTATTAGCCTGTGTATTAGAAATAGTATTTTTAAAATTTATTTTTTCCATCTTCCTATCTTTTTCTTATTNTGTCTATTATAAGTCTATGTAATATTATTTAATTAGTATTATAACATAGTCACTATAATTAAGTCCTCGTGAATTGTTTGCCAAATCCACATAGTCCATCTTTTCTTACTCTAATGTCATGGATATTTTGAAGACCAGAAAATGCAATTTAACTATAAGAATATAAATTGAGCAAATTAAAATCAAATTGCACAATGAAAAATACATTATGTCACACATTAAATAATTATTGAATTTAAATATTTTAATAATATTAACTTTTTACATAACATTTTATCCTGTAATATTTTATGAATGTGGTATTTATATACTGTGTATTAGAAATAGTATTTTTAAAATTTATTTTTTCCATCTTCCTATCTTTTTCTTATTATCATTTACCAGTGGCATAACTATATTCATGTTGATAAATTTAAAAAAAACTACCTATAATATAGAAAAAATTGGGATTTTTTTGAAATTAATTACATTGAAAAAATTGAACCATGGCTAAAAATGCTAAATAAAATTATAAATCTATAATATGAAGTATAAAATAAATTTTTAGCCAAGATACCATTGTTTAAAGAATTGAAGGTGAAAAACATGCTAGTCATCAACATTCTATGATTATAATAATGATTATAAATTTTTTCTGCCAGGTCTGAAGGTGTTAATGAATACCTTTTTCCAAACTGATTCATTCATTCTAATAATTATGCTGATGGTTTGGTTAAGCCATCAATTGAGCCTACTATTCTTTCACCACTCTATGACGAGGAATTATTGGCTGAAGTGAGTATTGAGAGCAGTATTCTTGTTGTTTGTTGATTTTTGTTTCTGTCCAGGAGTATAATGGACAAAAACACAAGAAACTCATTTTTCACAACTCCGTATTTTTCTTTAACTTTAGTAATTAATTTATAGTTTGACAAAAAAAAACATTAATTCCATTAACTTTCTTGTTTTTTATAATTTTTTCCAGTTTTGTTGGATTGTTAAGAAAATTTCATTACAAAACAAAACATGACTTTCTTACTCACCATCTAGATCCAAAATACTTATAGTTTCTTGGTTAGAGCAAGAGTTCTGTTAGAAAACTTAAAATTAAAACATTTTTTTTTTTTTAAATAAAATACTTTTTAAAAATGTTTTATATTGAATACATTGGAAAATAATCATTTTTAAAATATTCAGTATACTACCCATGTTTTTTTCTCCATTGGTGCCAATAATTTAGATACACACTCTCATTGTTTTAAAAAAAATTCATTAAATTATTGGTAAATAATAATTTTAAATATATTTTTTAATTCACATGGTGTTTAGTACACTATTTTATAGATTATATAATTTTGTAGTAAATAAAAATGTTCTTAAAAATTTACATAATATATAATACCAATATCATTTTTATAAGTGAATTTTGTTATTTCAATATTTAATAGCTTTAAAAATACAATAATATTCAACAAGAAGGGCTTAATCTGTATTTCTATTTTAGATTTAACTATCTGTACCAGTTTTCGTTCTATGTTTACTACTACCGGTTCAATGGTCAATTTGGCGGATTATCCTTATATGTTGCTTGGAGCTTTATAGAGGTAATACTCAAATGTTTAATTAATTTGAATGTTTTATAATATATAAAAAGAGTTGCATATAATTTGTGATAGAATCTTGATATATTCAAATTATATAAAATAATCTTTAAGGTAATTACAGTAGAGTATCTAGGATATTTCCATAAAAAGAGGGGGTTATATAGAAATCTTAAGCAGTGTTTTTATTGAAACAAAATAATAATTTTACTTAGAATGTTTTATTTCCAACATTCGTTGGATAAAATTTCCTCAAAAGTGACACCTAAGTATGTTTTAAAAAACAATTATAATAAATAATAAATATTAAATTTGCCACTGCCCCAGTCAATGGAATATGTCCATTTTTTACTGAAAAGTTTGGTTTTTGTTTTTTTAGCACTCCATTGTTTTCTTTCTTCAACATTATGAGATACCACATTTGGTGCAACATGCCATAGTTTATGAAGCAATCATTAGAAGAATACAACAGTAGAGATAGAGATACCAACAAGTACAAGTTCCTCCTCAACAAGAACAAAGACCCTCAAGAGCAATACAATTACTAGGATTGGCTAATGAATCACATGATATATACACCAGAAATAATAATCCATAAAATCCAATTTAGTTATTGGTCCCCTTAGTTATTATTTCTGAACATTAGTATTTACAAATTTTCATAGCATTATGGACAATTTTAAACTAATAGTTTGCAGTCTGTGTAAAATGGGACAAAAATTTATGTTTTGAATTTTCACTTACTTTTTAACAGAAATATTTCACCAAATATGTATTTTGTGTTTATCAATAAATTTGATTTGTTCAAAATATATAATATAATGAATTCAATCTATAATAATAAGTGATTAATATAATTTGTTGTTTCCTTTCAAAAATGATTGTATGTATTTTTTTTTGTATTTGAAAATCATAAAGTTGAATAGAAATGCATAAGTGTTATATTAATATGATTACCAATGGACAAATAAATTAAACCTAATTTCTTATTAACAAAAATAATATATAGTAATAAAAATTGGATATTAAAATAGATAAGGGTTATTAATTTATATAAACAAATTAATTAAAAAATTTTAATAACTGACTTATACATTTTTTTTTTCATTTTTATACCAAACTAATTCAAACCTAAAATCCATTAGGTAAATAGTAATAATTATAAAATAGTTAAACAACCCAAGTTGTAGTAATAAATTTTAAAAGAAACCTAATTCAAAAATTGGTGAAATAAATATAAGTGAAAATCATTTAGGTTGTATAGAAAAATGGAGAAAAAAGAAAAAGCATATAAACATTTTTTTCCATCAAGGGATCTACCATTTAAGTCCTAAAAGTCTTTTGATGATACAGAGACCAAAAGAACATATTGCCTGCAAATATCAAACCATTAAAGGCTAGCAGAGAAAATTGTAATATGGAAATTCAAGTCCACTCAAATCTGTTATATAGAAACCATAATACAAAAAAAATTCCTGTCAACAAATGACAGTTTTCAATTACACTATAATCAAACTGTGGAGTCAAAAAATAATTACAGGAATGAACTTCTTAAAGGTTTACTACAAACTAATACTAATTATTTAGTTGGAACATATGATTACAAACCACCCTGACCAAAATTCAAATATCGTATCAGACTTTCATATTTTAAGCTTTAACACATCAGAAAAAAATTAGTTGGATAACTTTTTTATAGAAATTTGTTTAGCGGCATATGCTAGACAACTTGTCATAATAAGCACTACGCATATTTTAACACATAACATAGTGAGATTCTTAATGAACAAAAAAGAAATCATTCAACAAAATAATAAACTATAAATAAAATTACTAAAAATGTATATATAAAATTAAATTAATTAATGAATGGGTGCTAGAGTATTATGATAAATGTATTATACAGCCAGTTTCGAATTAAAAATTCATCATTAGGTATGTCACAGTCAAAATGTAAAACGCACTGAATATAAAATTAAATAAAGGAATGCATAGAAGAAAAAAAATTGTACAAATTGGTCATTTTACACAAAAATAATTTATTTTAATAGGAGAGATTATTTAAAATGAATTATTATTAGACATAGATATAATAAGAAATATAAATCATTTGGTTATTATTTATTATCTAAAATTTATTGACATAAGATATTATTTTTAAAATCGGTTTATACATTTAGAATATTATTAAAATTATTTTTCTTTATTTCATTGTATTTCAAATATGAAATTGATGAAAGTTTATATATGGACTGTATATTTTGTTGTTAATAATATTATTGGTTTCATAATTTTGCATATACATTTCAGATAAAAGAGCATTTAATAACCTATAACTAATTTATCTTTTTGTGAATATAATTTATTATTATATTGGAAATAGTTTTAATTAATAATTACATTTATTGATTGTAATAATTTCTTGTACTCCGTTTGTATTAACTAACTTAATAACTTCAAATAAATTATTTCTATGTAAAAGGACCAATTTGTATAATTAATTTTTTATTTCTATGTAAGCCTTTATTTAATTTTTTATATTCAGTCCAGTTTACATTATAACTGTGATATATCTGATTTATTTCAAAACTGGTTGTATAATATACTTATACACCTACCACAATACTTCAGGGCACACTTATTTTTATACAGAACACTATTGTTATTGGATCATTACTAATTGGTAAGAATCATTGGACTATTGCTTTTAGACATTTGTATAGGAAAGAGTGTTCCATAATAAACCCATATGATTCATATGATAATGAAAGTGGTAAATCAAAACACACTTTTGAATTACCATAGAGACAAATTAAATTAAATTTTAATTTTTTAATTAGGAAAGCAGTTTTCCATTAATAAAATGTACTCAATGTCCCATTTGTTAATATTCCAAAACAAATAAATTCATATAACTGTGGTTTTCATAATACACTATGCTTACAATTATGAACAAATCAAATTTCAATGTACAATTCAACCCAAATGAAGACATTACAGAAGTATGTATCTATTATGATAGGTATTCTGATGAGCACCGGCTTGAGATAGATAATGATTGTGTTCTGTGGGTGGCATGTTCATTTTGTTGTCATTAGATGGCACTAAACTATATCCCTGGAGAACAGAGAATAGATTATTATAGCAACAATGAATATTTCTGGTTTTTGTATATTAAGTAAATGTGAGCTTAGATTGTGGCCTTTAGTTAAATGCAAATAACACAATTTTACGAGGATAATGTTTTCAAGGGCTTTATAAGTAACTTTTTTGTAAAGAACTATTAACTATTTAAAGAAGAAAAAATTTTATATGAATATAACTTTTTTATTTACATTTTTTTAAAAAGAATAGTAATGTAATGTCCTCAAATGTATTCTTCTAGTTAAATTGTGTTATTTATGTGTAAATTCCAATTTCTTAAACCTGAAGGACACAATTTATGTTCCTTGTTTGTTAAATTGAAACAAAATATGAAAACAAAAATATATACTATTTGTATCAAAGAGGGTATTCATCTGCTGCTTTTAATATAATATTCAAACTGATATTATTGTAATTTTCAGTTTGAGGATCTTCTTCTATCATAGAACCATCTGTTTGAGTACCACCTTGAATTTTAGGAAGATTCACACAATGCCAATTGCATTTTTGGTAACACAGCACCACTGATTAGTACTTCTAGATTATTTCTAAACATTTCACACCTTTAATAAAAATGTATTTTATGTAATATAAACATTTTAGGGCCACAACTAAATAATATTATAAAATACTAATACCTTCTGGAAATTTGTTCATACTAATAATTTACAATAGAATAATATGTAAAACATCCAACTTAATAAATTTATCAATGAAAATCCAATGACAGGTGTCTTCAATCTTCATGAATATGATTGTCTTGCACAGTAATTATTTTTTAAATAATTCATAAACTACTGAAAATATTTAAAAAAAAATATTAATATAATACAAATAATCAAATTTTTTTTTTATTAAAACAAAATATTTACATAATTATACTACCTATCTATGCATAAAACATAAATTATATTCTATTATATGACAATATTATATACCTGAGCAGAGTATGATCTTAATTTGGCGGAAGGTGGTTTAAAAAAAAAATACACAAAAAACTTCCCTTTTATAACTATATTTTTTTCGGTTAAAGTATGGCTTTTGGGTTTGGGAAAAAAATGTCAAGATATCGATAAATGTGTCAAAGATTTTTAGTTTATATACCATCCTAGAAAAACCTCCATAGATCAGATTTTCGATTTTCATGGACATTTTTTGTTATATTTTAATAAGAGCTGTTTTAATAGTGCTATTTCTGAAAAGAACAGTTTTCTATACGACATATTTAATTTATCAGTTAGTAATTAATATCAAATTTTTAATAGTAGATACATTCACATTTTATATAATTTTCACAATGCGATCATTAAATTAGTCTATCAAATAACAAAATAGTTGGAATTAGGTACCTACGTAATGTTTGTATACTTACGATAATTCACTTCTCACATTTGCACTCATACATGTAATTGATAAAAAACCAAAAATCGTGTTTTCACAAATAATAATAGATACCTACAAATATATAATTTCATAACGAATTATAAAAAATGTATGTACTGAAAATGGTCTGTAAATGGAAAAACCATACATCAGAAAAATGTTTTTTAGGCGGTACCTATAAAAAACAAAAAAATGTATGTATAATTTTTCGACATTTTAATATTTTTTGCTCAGACTAAAAACTCATACTTCAACTGTCTTACCTTCCACTGCCAAACATTTTATAACCACCATATAGGTATCATAAATACTCCATGATAAACACACAGTCGCATGGTGATTGGTGAACGTATTACTGTTGATAACGATAACAACCACGTTATTTTGTTGATATGTTTACTTCGTTCGAGTTATCAAGATGATTGTTTTCATTGACAACTTTATAATTTTATGACTTTAGTACAAATAACCAGTAAGTTTTTATTGTGTTTGTGGTTGCATTACATACCTACGTATCTGAGAAAAAGCACGAAAAACATGTTGAACAAAATGTCCATTCGACTTGACGTACATTCTCAGACCAAAAACACAATTTTTAATGTGTATAATTTTTTTAAAAAATTAGCAAATGACAAAAATAACCCTGTTGTAGCTACATTTTTTCGGAAAAGTCAGGAAATGACTGCAGAAGCATGTGGTGTTAGTGTCGGTACAGTGAAACGGATAACTTCTGAAGGGGCCAAATCGACTACTGCAGAACCTGGGGCTGGTCCGTCGTTTACATCTCCTCGAAAATCATACAAACGATTGAAATATGCATCTGATATTGATGATTTTAACGCAGATATAGTTCGAAGAACGGTGCACGAATTTTATGACAAAGGTCAGTTTCCTACATCACAAAAAGTTTTAACTGCGTATCAACAAAAAGTGAACAATTATAGGGGATCTAGGATTTCCATGTGGCGCATTCTTAAATCCTTACATTTTAAGTACAAAAAATGTAACGATGGCCGTCGTTTTCTTATGGAACGAAACGATATTGTTGTCATGCGCGTCAAGTTTTTAAGGAAAATGCACGACTTAAGGCAAAATAATGATACTCGTCCGGTCATATATCTAGACGAAACGTGGGTGAATACAGAAGGATTAAAAGTACCAACTGGAAAGGGCAGTAGAATTATAATTTGTCATGCTGGGTCGAGTGCATTTGGGTTTTTAAAAGAAGCAAAATTAATATTCCGATGTAAATCAGAGGCAAACATTGATTTTCATACTCAAATGAACTCGACAATTTTTAAAAAATGGTTCATTGAAATGATGCAAAACTTGGAAGAACCTTGTGTCATTGTAATGGACAACTGCCCTTACCATTCTGTTCTCGTTCAAAATTATCCTAAATCAAATGACAATAAAGCTACTTTACAAAAGTGGTTTACAGAAAATGGTATGGAATCCGCTTCATTTGAAACACTCATTGAGCTGCGAGAACGGGTAAAACTTTTAAAACAGAAAGACAAAAGATATGAAATTGATGAAATTGCTTTGCAAATGGGACATGAAGTCATACGGCTACCCCCATATCATTATCAATACAACCCGATAGAATTAATATGGGCCCAAGTTAAAGGTGAAATTGCAAAAAAAAACAACAGTTTTAAAATCACAGATGTTGAAAAATTGGCAAACATTGCCATAGAATCCGTTACTGTAGACAATTGGAAACGTTGTGTTAATCATTGCGAACGTCTTCAAGATGAAGACTTTATTAAAGAAGGATTCAGGGACAAGATTTTAGAGCCAATAGTTTTGACAATTAACCCGGAAGACAGCAGCGAAAGCGATGATGACGATGAATCACTTCAATTTTAAATGTGTTATAACTATTGGAAATATTAATGTTAAAATATCAAAAGAAAATGTATATTTTAGTATATTATAATAAATAATATAATGTGTAATAAAATATATTATATAATAAATAAAATAATTTGTTTTATTCATATTTTTTTAAAAACCGTGCAGTATTCCAAATTACCGTGTATTGTGAGCAAGTTTGAGAAACCGCGGAACACCGAAATTTCACCACTGGAAGCGCCACTAGTTTCGTGAAATGTACTGTAGATAGAAAGAAAGAATGAAAAACATTTTGAACAATGAACATAGTGATAGAGAATTAGCTTTCTATGTTATAAAATATAACAATGTTCTAATGATTCACAATATTATAATTTGTACACAAAATAAAAAGTCGTGTACTTTGTTATTTTTATTTGACCTTAATAAATAATTATAAAAAGGTAATAATATTTTATTATTTAAATGTTCATTTAGTAGATACATTAAAATCGCATTCATAGCAAGAAAAAAGTGGATACTTCGTATCTCTCCTGTGTACGGCATACGTAATAATAAGTTCCTTGTCGAACGGTGGTAGGGGTTTGAATCGACGCCGCCCGACGGCTCGTATAGTTCATGTGTGCGGTTATACGAGCGCACGTTCCAGTATATTCTTTATCTCGATGGGTTTCTGTAAAATTTGATAAGAACATTTCGTGCCGTTTTTTCCTGCAGCACGTCACGCGACCCTAGTATCTTCTGAATTTCTCCAAGTGCAGTGTCCATATATTTAAATGTCTATAGTTTATGGAACAGAATTTGGTTGAACTACATATAAACGAGTTTATCTCTGCAAATAGTCGGTGTAACCCGGCATATTATAAAAAAAAAAAAATAGTGTTTTGTATGGTGCAAGATGGATATGCATCTTGGTATAGTGGTTTGATAACTAGCTTCAGCTGCTAGGCGGGGGATCTTGACATTATTATCTATGTTTATACTACAACCTAACACAGATAAGTGATAACGAAAAATAATAGTAACAAATCTAAAATTTAAAAAATATTAATTATAAACTTTTTATAGTCCATGATATTATTAATATTTTTAGATTCTGAGCGAAACGAAGAATATATTAGTGTAACAATAATGTTTATTAGTTTTTCTCTGAACAACTTTTAATAGAAATTTTGCTCCGATTTTCAAGTGTTGGAAGTGTATCAATTTTTCTAAAAGAATATTGTCATGGAGTGGTACTTTAAGAAGATAATTTTTTAATTTAATAAATTCGAAAAATATAGGAAAAGTTGGAAAATTTACCAAATTTACGTATCATTTTCAATTCGTAGAAATTACAGCTTTTCAAAACATATATAATGAACTCCAATTAGAATTGTTTTTAACTAAGAATCATTAACCGTTGCGTATGGATATGCATTCAATTTCCCCTCTTCCTTCTCAATTTTTCACTTACAATAGAGGCCCACCAATCGTACGAAGTATATCCGTTTGTTGTTTATTTATTTGGTTTAGTATTTGAGCCACCAATTTTTGTTCTAACCAATTTTGGTGGAGAAATAAATTAGTATTGATTAAAGAAACCATAACAAAGCAAACGTTTATAATAATATACCTAATAATGTAACATTATAGAATGGTAGCTACACATTACAGACTGTTGAAAAGGCTATGTTAATATTAACATATCTATGAGATGAATATATTATGGATGCCAATTATAGTGTTCGTTTCTATTTCTTGGCACATTCACTTTAATATACAATTTATCTCAGTTATGGGATTTTCCAAATTCTTGATCTACTTACTTCTCAAACATTCACATCTAAAGTCTACATCGTAAAAGTTATGTGCTTGCTCAACTGGTGCTGAAGTTAGGTTATAGTCTAGTCACAAGAGTTTTGCTGAAAACAAAGGATGTTTGAAAAAATATAATATAAAATTATAACCCTACTAAAATTTAAAACACCTATATATCATTGATTAATAATATTCTAATGTGTGATAATATGTTTTAGCAACTGACTTTAAATTGGTTGAACAAATGCTTTCATTTGGAGGTTTTAAATTGATAGAGTCATAGAACCCTCAACAGTTACATTTTCAACAGTATGTATTGAAATTATTCTCTTATAAAATTTTACTTAATTATGAAATGTATAAATACTTCATTATACATAATGAGTATACAGAGGAAGGGGTATATAGAATTTCTAGAACCTTGTTATGATTCCTCTATTTCACATTTTTGTATTTTTTTTAAAAAAAAACCTAGAATAACATTTTTGAATTTTAGATTTTGAGTAAAAAGAAGATTATATTAGTTTTTTTAATTTTAAATTTGTATTATACTGTTTAGAAAATTTCTCCTAGAAATCTTCCTTCAATTAAAACATGACAAAAGACTTTATGTTGCATTTTGGTTCTTGTTGGTACTTTTAAAAGGTCAATTTTTGTAATTCTTATTAATATTAGATATAATGACAAAAAACTGATTAAAACTTTAGGTTAAAAAATATTAAAACAGATTGGTTATTAGGTTATCATAAGTAGATTTTTTTTATTTTTTGTTATTATTATATTATTTAAAAACTTTCAATTTTTTTTAAACAATTGTTGTTGTATTGAAAATGTACATTGTTGAAAAAACAATACTATTGATGGAGCTCCACTTAATATTGTTTTTTAAATCCCACATTTTAAACAAAAATATGATTTCTAAATATCTAAATTTTATTATGACTAAATAATTTGAACTAAAATTCTTTTGCATATATAGTTTAAATTAATTATATTGTTAAGACCTATGATTAATTAGCAATTAATTCTATGATTTTCATTACAAGTTTATTTTATTTTTTAACATTAATATAATCTAATAAAATATAATGTTTTAATTATAATTTTATATCTAACTAATCTACCCCCCCCCCATCCTGGAAATTTCATTAAACAATTTAATTTTTATTGTCATTTAATTTCGTTTAGATGTTATTAGTTGCCTTGCTTACTAACATATTTGTAATAACTTTATTTATATATTTTATTTGCACCTCTAATTGTACAAAAACTTTTTGTAGCTGTGCATATTTCATAGTTTTTCTTTGATAAATACTATTATATCTGATTTAAATGTTCACACAAAACTATACCTAATTAACTTCTATGTTATACTTTTGTATAAAGTTATCACAAGTAATAATACTTGTTAGAAGTATAAAAAATATTTTATTTTTATTTTTTTTTTTTTTTTAGCAGAACTTCAGACAAATATTCAAGAAACGCTGTCAGAAATGATTTCATATTCAAACAGTGTAAAGAGATTTGCCAAAAGTTTTAATTTTGTAATTGTTATTTTAAAAAATATTGTGAAATATTTTAGTATCATCCCATCAATCATCCATTCCTTTTTTGGGGATGAGACCTCATATTTTGAAACTTCAACCATTCTTTAGTGACTTGTTGAACAGATTTATGATTAGTAAGATCTAGACCTGAATAAAAAATACCTGTTAAGGAGACTAAGCATTTGAAAAATCTTTATTATTTACTAGTTCAGCAATAAAATGAGGGGTATAGAGGTGAATCCCCCTCACGAGTCCATGATAAATCAAAGTTAACACCCTAACTAAACTAATATTCTATGTACGCTACTGTATATAGACGTTAAAAACCGGTCAGTCAATCAGATGCATGACATTGCAGGACGAAAACGCGTCGACCGCCTGGTCATCGTCCTTACATAGTTGCAGAATTTGTAGTGTACATAATGGTAATTTAAATAACATTTTGCAAATAATAAGAAAATAAAACACCAAATAGATTGTCGTAATTCGTACCACGGGTGGACTACTGTTGTAGATTTAGGAATTAGAGCTGGGAATATAAGATGTTGAGGGGAATTAAATGTACCTACATATGTATACAACGATTAATCATAACTGATGAAAACCGATTCTGAGCGGATCTCGGTTAATAATATTGCTTTTTCAATAATATATTTGTAAATATATAAATAAATAAATATATTTTGTAATACTTCAGGCGACGAATTAATTAATTAATTATATATTATATAATTATGTATTTATTTACGTGTATTAACCATTTAATAATGTTGTTTTTACTTTATTAGGTATTTTATTATTATATTTTTCATATTATAGTTAAATAAAATATATATATATTGAATGTGGAAGTAATGTATCTTATCTTATATCTTATGTCTACAACAATAGTAACAATGGTTTGAGCTTTCTCTTGGTGGGCCAAGTTTATTCTACACATATTGATTAATATTTGAGATTTACTTAGTTTGCAAAGTGCACATCAGTGTTAAATGATATGTATAACTATGGATTTTATCTATCACCAGATAGAACTTTATCTGCATACATTTAGAAACATCATTTAAGTGTTTTTAGTTTTGTAAAAAGTAGCTATTCTCTTCTACTTATTTTCTAAAGATTCTAGAAAATACAATATAAGGTTTTTTTTAAAACCTTAAATTTTCCTTAGAAATTTTATTGACAAACATGTAATATTGTTAAATTTCCAATAATTTCTGTAAATAACTTCAACTATTCTTTAGTGACTTGTTGAACAGATTCATAATTAGTAAAATTTAGACCTGAATAAAAAATGCTCATAGTTGACATAACTTGAAAAAAGAAGCCATGTTCTTATAGAAACTAAAGCTTTAATCAGCATTGATAATATTCATATATCTTAGATAGTTCAATATAGATATGGCCATTTTACCAATCTGTAAGGTTAACTATCAGTTCTCAGTAATATAATATGTTTTATACTTACAAATATTCAATATACTCATGATTTCTTACACCTATAATCCTGTATCTTATCTCAGTATGACTTATTAATTTTATAGTGAACTTTAATGATAAAAAATTAATATCTACAGCTTAAGTTATAATCATAATGCTTCTTCTATGGTTTGAAATAATTGTGTACTCCTTCTGTATATATTATATCTAAAGGTATTTAATGATATTGATCTGAGAAATCAATCATTATAAACCATTGGTTTTATGTCAACTCTTTTAGATATTAAACACTATTCACTAAATCAAGAAACATGTTTTGTGTTAGTATATTGAACAATTTACCTGTAAATATTAGAATAATTCCATCCTATTTCTGCTCCAGATTTTATTCTTGCATACAATTTCTCTGTGGATGTCTAAAATATATTCTTTTTCAAATTGTATGTAATTATGTACAAAGTTTGCATTGTACTATTTATTATCATATTTTTTGTTTATTTAGCAATGACTAAGATTTATTAGTTTATGAGTCGATTTGGATTTAGTACTTCCTATTATCATTTACAAAGGAATTATATAATATACAATTAGAATCAAATATATAGTATTATTTTAACAGACTAGAATAAACATACTCACA
The DNA here is from genome assembly GCA_902439185.1 of Cinara cedri. Classification (NCBI taxonomy): domain Eukaryota; kingdom Metazoa; phylum Arthropoda; class Insecta; order Hemiptera; family Aphididae; genus Cinara; species Cinara cedri. The sequence continues at coordinate 6,739 of CABPRJ010000517.1, read as the reverse complement.
TCTTGCATATATTAATATTATGTATTATATACGTAATAAGAAACCTGTATATTTAGTAACTGCAGTCATGTTTCAATAATTGTATAAGAATTTGTTAGAAAAAAAAAAATTATTATTTTTTAGAAACTTTGTTCACCAGAAAGCTCTGTTAGTATATGTATATGATTATATGAGTTAACTCATATCATTGTAATATTAATTTCTTTAGTTATTATGTGTTGAATTATGCTGAATACATCAATAATCATCTATGACACAATATTATAACTACCTATATTTGAATATTTCTTTAATGTTGGTATCAATACTATAAATAATAAACTTTAATATTTAATTGCAATGTTGTTTAATTTCCAATAATTTCTGTTTGGTCAAATAATTTCATCCATGGAGCAAATATCAAATACAATTTACACAATGAACTCAACATTTTAAGAGGTCTCTAAATAGCTCAACAATTTCTTATTGTTTCTAAAATTTAACCACATCTATTGAAATAAAATATATGTTTTTTTTTAAAACATCAAGTCTACGAATATTTTGAACTAAATTACATACAGAAATTTAATATACATCTGTAAGCAAAGATTAATCATTGCTAATGAAAAATGATTTTGAGGCTGGCTTGGTTAATAATAATACCTTTTTAACAATAAATTTGTATTAGTATAGTCAAATAAAAATCTACTGAAACAATTTTTATGGATCAGTAACTAGATTTGTTCCACATAATTTTTTACTAAAGAAATTTTCATTAAATTCTTATAAAAAAAATTACTTCTTTAAACTCATTTTTTTTATGTTTGGCCACAAAGTACGACTTATAATTAACTGTTCAATTTTCAAGCATTTCTATTTAGTCAAAGTTTTGTTTAACATGTTTAACAATTTTATCCACAGATTACCTATATACCAAATAAAATTTAAAATAAATAATATGTTGTTAATAATATAATAATATTTGTTGCAATTCAGTTAAAAATATTTGTAGATACTTGAAATTTTAACAGAAAACTTATATTTGCCTTTTCTTGATGTGATAACATTTTTGAGCAATTTATAGACTTTCTAATTTTGCAAGTTTTGTATATTATTTTTATTCAGTAGATACTCTGTGGATAATATTGTTAGACCAAACAGAAATGCTTTAGAATTTAACATGAGTTTTATTAAAAGTTATACTTTGTAGTAAAACAAAATTTGAGCAGAGGCAAATCAACTTATCGTTTTTAAATAGTCATCGAAATGAAAAATACTAATATTTATTTATTATAGTCACTAATGAAAACAAAAAATGATCATAAAACACTTTTCAATTTGATCAGTTTTAGGAATTCCAATTATTATGAAAATTATTTAGAAAATTAAAAACGATTTCTAGATCCAAAATACAAAAAAAAGGTCCCTTGTCATTTTTTATTAATTAGAGCAAATTTTCTAGAAGAAATTTTGTACATTGTATAAAACTGTATAATATATTTTTCTCTTCCCTCAGAATCTAAAAGGAGTTTTTAGAATTCTATACGTGTCATATGTGTCAAAAAAAAATAGTTGATTTGGTAGGTTTGTCATAACGGTATTTTCTTTTAAATAATGCAGCTGTAGTTAAATATTCAAATGTATAAACATTATAATTTATAACCTTTTACAATAATTAGGTACCTACATACCTACTAACTTTCATGTACAGTAAATTGTTTTAAAATTACTAGTTTTATTACAAATTTGAGTGGATTAAAACAAACTATTGTAAAACGTTTTAATTCCCAGTCATATTTTAAACATGTTAAATATTATTGATTTCTAAATACCTATTGTAGAAAAAAAAAAATTCTTTGTTCATGTAGATTGAAGTACTATAATTTATATTTATTACTTATATTTTTTTTGTAATATGTTTTAAAATTGATACATGCATAATATAAATTATTTAAAATTTTCTTCTAGCTAGAGATTTTCCAAATGGATAATATCATAATATAATACGAGTAAAACATTTTTGAACTAAATTAACTATGGTCCTTACTATGGCAAATATAGAATACAATTAAAAAAACAAAAAAAATCCATTATTAAAATGCTCATCATCGTTAATGTTGGCTTCTTTGAAATTAATGTCCGGAAATTTTTCCTTCATATATCTGTTACTAACAGCTATGCAGTCTAAATGTCCTATTTTTATTATACAGTCACGGACCATAGTTAAATTAAATTTACAATGTTTGTTTGTTAAAACTTTGTGTAATAAATCGCAACAGGAAGCCATTTCCAAATTGCTTCTTTTTTCAAATGTACGTTTATAATACTCCAAGTCTGATTCGGGGAGTTCGAAATAAGCCATCTTTGCAAGTGTAAACATTGTAAATTGTTGATGATGGTCTTCAAATAATTTGTTCGTTATCACCTAAAGAAACAAAACAAACCAAAGTTTTCATTACTCTATTAATAATAATATTGCATTTTTTTTTAAAAATAACAGCGCAGTGACATTGATATTAAACCCAGGGAAGCTAGAATAATTGTTTGACTGAGGAAGCACACTCAAAATTTAACAGTAGTTTTTAACATAGGAATGGTTAACGGCGTGGTTAAAACTTACACTCAAAGATGTTCTATTGAATAAAATCGCTTTCAGAATTTACAATTATTGATTAATTAATGATTATTTGTAGTAAGCGTTTCAAAAACAGTATTATATAATAAAATTAAGATACATTTTCAAAATCATTATTTTGTGAATATAATAAACTAATGTGACATACAACAATGACGCTTCTGTTGTATCATGTTTCACTGAATGCCGTTTACACCAACTTTTTTCAATCCCTTCAATTCTATGATGTTTGCGACCACATGTTAAAAAATCGCTCGTTAATAGTAAATAAGTGATATCGATGTTTAGGTTAGATTAATCTATGTAAAATCTCACCATTTACGACTATTTGCGATAAAGTCTATTTAAAAAATTGACGCTTTCGCCCTTTTACTTGCTAACCATTGATATTTTAATGGTTGTTATTAATTTATAATACTAAGTCTAACCTCCGGCTTTTTGTGTAAGAGAATCTGTTAATGATATCCACTGGTCATTCTTCGTAAATATGAAACAATGCAAAATGCAAATCCGCATTAACGATCCCGACTCATTTCTTTTGTACTTTACTAGAATTCCATAGACAATGAAAAAATGGATATGTCATTCCTATAACGATTATAGGTGAGGCGATGTTTCCATTGATAGTAAATTATCTTTGTAGAATTCACAATAGATATTTATTTTCTGTTTTGGTATCAAATTATTTAGAATATCTTTGTGATTATTTTACAATGTTACCACATTTATAAATAAACCAAGTTTTATTAACCAAATTCGTTATTATATGATAACACGTCTATTAAATTTAACATAAATAATACGTATCTCTAATATCTGTAGGGGTTAGGTTTGGACTCAGTGTTGCCAAACTTGGGGATTATCCCCAAAATCTGGTGAGTTTTTTAAGCGTTGGGGATTTGGGAAGAGACTTCTAAAAAATTTACATTTTGGGGATTTCTCAAAAAATTTGGTTTTATGTTCAATACGAACACGTTCAGTGCAATAACCATACAATTATCTATTACCTACAGGGAACGCGTATATAGTACGAACATATATTGTTAGAACCGTATTTCGGTAGAAAATACTTATAAAGATGATAAAATTGTTATCTCATATCATCTGTAAGCCGCTGAACATTGGTTTCTCTACTACGGAGTAGGGTTACATAATATATACTTAGATATATCAGGTACATAGCCTTATAAACATTACCCACGATATCTACCTACAATTTTACTGTAGCCATAGATATAAATATATCTTGCTCATAGACAAGCAGGTGGCTAATTAATGTCTATGACATTGTCTTAGAATAAAAATATTGTATATGAATAAATTACAAGTTTATGTTTCTGGTATTAGATTTCATATTATCATAAATAATTATACTAATAGAGAGTGCAGCACTGCGCCCGTTCCAAATTTTTCCATAATATTAACGTGTGCCATCGATACTTGCCTGAACTAAGATATAAAGCCACATAAACTTTTACAATTATCGGGTATCTACAATTCTATTTTCATCTGGAAGAATGTATTGATGTGCAAAATGAAATCAACATTTCACATGAATTAGATACCCAACGAACTAATTGTATTTAGAGTTTTTAAGTTTCATTTTACCTACAATAGTTAATTGGTGAACATTATGTATATATTCATAATTAATATGACTTTCATAATAATTTGGAAAAAATATTGGAAAACTTAATAAAAATTGACAAATTTTACGGCGTAACGATTTCATGATTTTAAATTTTTTAAATTTATGTTTTCTAATGCTTTCTTAGGTATTGATGGATATTTTAATTTTGCGAGTTGTTTTACATAATTTGTATTTGGTAGGATAAAATTGTTCGAGTAAATAGAAGTGCTCGAAAATAAAACAGGAGGTTCATTATAAGTTGTATTTTCAGGGAAAAAAAAAGAAGAAATCGGGTTTAGTGTAGTACTTTATTTTTTATAAAAATGGTAATATCAAATTTTGACGAAAATCATAAATATTTTTCAAGTTTGTCAGAACATCTTAAAACATGACATGATGCTTAGTGCAGTTTGGTAGTACATAATATGAAGTCCTATAATTTTTATTTTCGATTTGCGATTTGTGAGACATTATGCTGTGTATTAAATTTTATAATAGTTAGGGTATTAAGAATTATGTTTAAAATTAATAAGAAAAATTAATAGGAACTGAGGTAAATTTATGTTTTGAATACAAAAACATAATATTATACATAAAATTATAATTCCTGATTTTGATATCTAATCAGATAATAGGCTAATATTATAACTTTTATTGAACTCCATGTTATATGAACTAACAATTGTATGACAATCTGTAATCAGTTAACATCACTTCCAACAGTCTTTAACTATTTAAGTTTATAAATACAAAATTTAAATTTTATTGTTAATTAAATAAAACTTGATAAGAAATTAGTGAGAAATGTATGTTGAGAATAATAAAAATGATAAGACTAATGAAAATATCAAAGGTCCTGATAATATTATAATTAATAAAATATATGACAATGCCGTGCATCTACAATCAAAGACTAAAGATAATCTTAACTCATCGCTCCCCATGCACATTAAGTTTGTACTGAATATATCAAAAAGTTATTGTTATCTATAACAGTAGCTGAACAGTAACTGAAAAAAATAAAAAAAATTATACAGGAATACAGAAAACAGAATAAAGTTTAGTATCATAATTTTGTAAACATTATAAATAATTATGAGAACTGTCAGACGTAAATCTAAAAAGAATATGGTATACATAAATTTATGTAGTATGAGTAAGTATTTGGTAGCCCTGAAAAGGGCCTTCTTAAGGAGTATACACTGTTACAAAATTCTAATTTTTCTTTAAAACGGTGGCCTTCTTAACTGCGGTTTTCTTCAAAGTTTTGGATTTTAACAGTAGATTTAGCCGGGACCTTTTTGGGTTTAACGGCCTTAGGAGCCTTGGTTGGAGTCTTTTCGTCTTTTTGGTGGCTGGTTCACCGGAGGCAGTTTTAGTTGTTTTCGAAGCTGGCTTCTTCTTTTTAGGCGGAGGTGGGTTTCATTTTTTTTACCACGAAGGCAATTTTCAGTTTAGCTTCGGCTCCAGCCAGCTTATAATGACCTTTAGTTTGGAGTATTGCACCGCTCGTCACGGCAGCGGTCAAGAATTTCCTGATGAAAGGTGCTAACTTGGTTGGATCGACTTGATAATTGGCGGCCAATTACATTTTGATAGCAGGCAAAGACGAACTTATTCGCCCTTTCAATTCTTTGATTGCTGATGTAACCATAACAGATATCGGTGGATGTGCGGCTGAAGGCTTCTTCGAAGCGGCACCTTTGGCAGCGGCGGTCGCCTTCTTATTGGACGGTAACTTTTTGGGAGCCGGCGACAAAACAACCGGAGCTGCTGGACTGGAAACAACTGAATCGACCATATAGTCGATGTGGAAAGATAACACCGTTGAAACTTAGAAAAAAGGTACAAAATTGTGGCTATAATATATAATTTCTTTATTGAGAATATTAGTGGATATTAGAATACCTAATAAAAATTAGTTAGTTGAATTAATTTATTCCATAATTCACTTGGTATATAAATTAATGGCCCTGAATCATAATAATGAACTATAATATATCGAATAAATAAAAGGAGACTAGAAGTTATTTTTTGTTTATAATTATTAAATATTTAAAAATTATTATTTTTTTATGGCCAGTCGGTATGTATAGTAGCTTTAACGTCTAAATTAAAACTAATCTTTTAGTTACAATCGCTTCTATATCATAAAAATTTAGTGAAGCTCGAAAATGAGTACAAACACTGCAATCGTCGGGATCAGTTATAGCTGTACCCTATGTCAAACAGTGTTTGTGGTACACTTATGTTAATTTTTCATTATTACTTATTAGGTATTTGTTTATTCGTCAATTTGTTGCTTAGTACCGATACGTCATTTTAAATTTTATGTATAAGCAGAGAGAGATTATATATTTATATTGCACTGGTAGTGTTTAATATATATATATATATAAGTTTTTGATTTAATCTTAAACAAAAATAAAATTTAAACATAATGTTTAGTAATGTATTTGAGTAAATGGGTAATAGGTAAGACATCGGACTTATAA
>CABPRJ010000516.1:396953-504887 GCA_902439185.1 Cinara cedri | reverse complement strand
GGAGGTTGGGAAGGTAGGATATAGACGTGAAAATAATATACATATGACGTATATAACGATTAATCATTGCTAACGAAAAACGATTCGGAGTGAAATTCTGTTAAACATATTTTGAAAGGTCGTAACATTTATGAAGTTTGTCGAATCCTACATTCTTAACTACCCATCTACAACAATGGCCGCATCACCCGTCTCTAGTATCAGCCCTATTTTTAAACTTATGTTTATGTGTAAATATAAATTATATAACTGTGTCAGACATCATTGGATTTATCTGTACATAATTTAATACTAGTATAATTAAATAATATACTCTGTCCCAAAATAATTTTATAGGTGCTATATAATATTCGTGCTTATCCATCAATTTATCACAGTATTGTAATTATTATTAATTTCTTTATTAACTAAATATACTGTACCTAATTAAATATAAATAATTCTTAATTTTCACAAAAAAAAATTCCTCGATGATGATCTATTTTCATAACCCAACCGACCATTTTACAAGGCAGTTCAATTCAACTAATTGAAGTATGTGTTCGGTGCCACTATTCATAACCAATATAATATAATATAAGTAGGCAATATTGTATCGCGTATACTTAGCGTTTTCCGCTCCACTGGATACATTATTATTCGAATATGTAGGTGTATATACTTATACTTAGATAGATACTACCTATTCATATACTGGTCGTTTTCCCCCTCTATCTATATACCTTTAGCTATACAATACAACGTTGCAATAAAGATAAGTATCCCGAAATACCTGAAAAAAAAATCAAAAAATACCTACCACGTTCCAATACGAGAAAAACGTTTCGCTCGAGTCGTTTTCTGAAATACTTACTAGCTATACTGAACACGTCGTGGTTCATGCATGATAATAATAGGTAACGATATGTCCTCCAAATTCTACCGTCATTTACATCAAATTCATTCGCAACCCATACATATCATACTTATACCTACTTATCATAATATACAGATTACAGGTGTATACCTATACCTATTAATCATATTATAATATTCGCCGTTTTTATAGTTTTTATTTGCATTATCGTACGCGAGATTTTTTTTCACGCCTTGTCTGTAATCAATACGGAATAGATAATATCGCTAAAATTCAAATTGCAGTAATCACGCATTAGCTATCATAGGTACCTATACTAAATATAAAATAGTCAATACATTACAGAGCCAATCACAGACGCCAATTCGCACACAGACCTTTATTTATACATTTTCTAAAACAATGCATTTAATATTATACTTACCTGTAATAATATATATGCATAACCTTGCAGATAATTCACTAGAAGTGTAAAAAAAAAAGTAGGTAAGTAGTGTTGCACTGTAAATATCATGGCTATTTGATAATAATAACATGTAGGTAAATAAAATTACATTTACTTATACGGGGGTATTTATTTTGAATTGAAAATTGTATATAGGTAATCTAAAAGAAAAAAAAATTACTTCACAAATGTTGCGACCAGTTAGAGATGAGATTTTACTAATGTTTATAAACTAACAACCACGATGTCCTACATCATTATTATTAGGTAATTATTGTATTCGACTGACGATTGTCTTTTTTATTTTATAAAACTAAAAATAGTATTACGAGTTATAGAATATTATAATTTTTAATGCGTGATGATGAAAAAATATACAATAATTAGGAAGAAAGAGAAATTCCATTTTAGATTCTGAGCGCATTGAGGAATGTGTTGGTTTTACTGTGTGTGTATTTTTTTTATTTTTAGATTCTGAATTCAGTAATCAGGGCCGAATTTAAGATTGGGTGAGTGGGGCTCAAGCCATTGTTTCTGTTGGCTGTTTACACTTCGTGTCGAAAAAATATGAATGATAACCTTTTTTTTTTTTTCATTCGATTTGGCTAACTATAATATTAAAAAGTTCAATTGACCGACTGATGTAAGTTTAGGGGATCAAACCGCCCCCTTCAGTTTTGTCCCTGTCTACATGTAAAAATGCCTGGGTATTTGTATTCTATAATGCGTTCATAATGTCAATAGTTTTTTTTTTAATATGCAGATAACCAACACTCTAAATATAGGTATATGCCATATGTCATACGTGGTAGGGTATTCTATTTGCGTAATTTTTCTTTTTTTAGATTTGGGATATTACATTTTTGAAACTGTGGTATCTCAATGGTATAAATCCTATTGTATTTTATTACCTACAGACTACAGCCGTAATTAAAATATCACCACTAAAAATGTTAAGGGGCCGATCCATTCATCTCCCCCCTCAGATACGTCACTGACACCACGTATCATCTCTCACGCGGGCCGTGGCATGAATTTATTAAAAATTAATATCGTTGACGTGTTTTACTATTACAAAAAAAAAAAAACTCCTCTTGCGGTAAATAGTAAGGAAATATATTATAATATACTATACGTTTCGAAAGAATGATTTCGTTCTGTGGATTAGTATATATTATTTTTTACACATTATGTAATAATTTGTATTGAGTGTATTATACATTTATAATATACATATATGTATATTTTTTTCATAAAAACAATAATATTATTGTCAATGAACTTCTGAAATGTGTGCGATAAATTATTACACGTAAAAAACAAAATAGTCACTATGGGATGGTTATGATACGGGTACATAATATATTATGTGTATATTTTTTTTTTCAAATATTATTTAAAGCGATGATAAATCGTTTCGGTTTGAACGAAATAAATAAATAACCGATATGACCATCGCTCACAGTCGGCAGATATTATTATTTTTTCATTGTATAATATATACGCTATACCGTGGTTTTTAGAATAACTGCAGAACGGATATTGTTAAATATACGTGTATATTATACCGGTATGTATGTTGTACATCGTATAAAAAATGTCTGCGTTTTTTTCGTATAGATATCATCGGAAAAATTGAAAAAGTATCTGCTTGAAGTAAGTATCGCGCGTTCGCGTTGGCCTATCCCTCTGCCTGTATACGAATAGTAAAACTGCTAAACGAAATTTTTTAAACTATCTGGTAAAGTGTTTTCTAGAATAAAAAAAAAACACGGATACGATTGTTGCAGACTCGTAGTAAACTACGACTATAATATTATTGATTCTCATCCTATAGTAGTTCGGAACATAAAACCAACTACATTATACTTTTGTAAATATGTAATAATATTATTAATTATAATATTTTGTTTGTTTTCATTATAAACGTTACTTATACGTATAGTGATTTTTTTTTTTTTATTACGATCCAGCGATTGTTTATAGCCTATACGAAGGTTTTCAGTAAAATCGATCGTTAAAGAATGTACACAATATTTTCAACATGTTACCCTTATTCCATAAACCATCATAAACACATAATCAATTTATGATCCCTAGGAATTTTCAGTTGGAGGGAATGTAGTGAATATATTAATTAGTTAATAAATCGTAGGATCCACTTTTGAGGACCGTACTCGGTAATGAGAATTTCAAAGCACGACCTGGAAATGTCAATTTGTATTTTAATGATTGAGATTTTCCTCGTATAGCTTGGCTAAAATATGTACGCATTTCAAGATTAAATTATTAAACAAATACAGGTATTTAAATAGTCGTTGTGTTTCCAAGCCATGAGGAGTTACACCATGCTCTTGCACACGTCACTAACTCATAAACGCAGTAGCGTGGCGAACTCAAATATTTTCAGAGACAATAATTTTATTCCAAGACCCACCTACTTACTGACGAATCAACGAACCATACATTGGCTAATATACATGGAGATTTAACACCGAGTTTGTATATCGCATTCTTAAAAATTGTCATACAAGTAGACAATTAAAAATAATTCAGAGGCGACCGCCTCTCGATTACCCCCTATGGCACGCCACTGCATAAACGGTATATTTTTATATTAGTGCATTATAATCTGCGTATCGATATGCAGGGTGATTTTTTTATCATGAATCAGCAATTATCTCAGAGGATTTTAAGTGAATTTGATTTTTCTAATCATTATGGAACCGTTTAAGCTTTATTTTAAAACCATGTTTAACCTTTACTCCTACTCTATGTATTTTAAATTAGTGCATACTTTTGATTTTTAAATAAGAACCCCCTCCCTTTTGAACACAGATTTGAACAGAGAACATTTTTCTAGAAATTTTAATATGCATCACACTAATATCAGATTTACCGTTTATGAGTTATAACAGTTTAAAATTTAGACCGGAGGAGTAGAGAAGGGTCATAGATAGGCCAATGTACATATATTAAATATTCTCTTTCTAAATCTATACAAATTTGAACATGTTTTGACAATAACGTGTAAACGGTATTATATCGGTGGTTCTTAACCTTTTTCGTTTTAGTGCCCCTTCACCAAGATAACTGATTGCTAACAGCCTTTCACGCAAAACTATAGGTTTGTCTTGATGTTTTTTTTTTTTTTGATAATTGGTTCTTATACCGAGTGTTATATTATCAGAATCTTGACTAATATTAAATCAAAACACTAAATCCAGCCCTGTACACTGTTCTGATTTCACGTGCGATAACGTTTCGCTGAACGCTGGTGCTTTTATTTTTTATTTTTTAATATTCTGCATTTAAAACCTTACCCCCCAACGTCCACTTAAAACCTACCACCTCTTCGAGAGACTGAAATTCCCTGTAGGGGTAATATCATCCACGTTAAGAACCACTGTGTTACACGAAATAGTTAATTTTTAATTAATTAATCAAGATTTCCTTGTAATTTGGTTGATATATAAATACGTTTCAAAATTAAATTTCTAAATAAATACTCAAAGATTTTGGATTTTTTAATGAGATATTTTAGAGAAATATAAGCCCCTAAGTTTACGCCTCTGTGTTCGGCGGTTGCTATTATTTATATTAAAAAATAAAATCAAAAATTAATAATATATTTGCTTTTAGCGTAACTACGGAATAAGGATTAAACATTGATAATATATATTGTATTATATAAGACCATTATTTTATATATTTAATGAAAAAAATACCAAAATCCAATTTTGTATTACTGGATGGTCATAAGAAACAAACCAGCTACAGTGCTTAAATTGGGGGGACAAAAGGGGACTTGGTACCATAACTATTTTTTCCGAAATTTTAAAATACCTCTGCTATTTAATTTAAATGAAACGTATAGGATGATACATATTTTTGTATTTTTATTGAAATTGGAACTTTAAACGTATATTAAAAAAATTTTATTTTAACAACTAGTTACAACTTATTATAAACCGCGTATTAAATTTTCGAGCATTTTCGCATGATCAAAACAATTTTAATAACATAGATTTAATCTCAAATTTTTATAAATAACTGAGAAATTGGCAGAATGTTTTGAAAATTGTACCATGTCTTAAAAGAATTAGATATACATAAATGTTTGTTGAAATTTCTGGCCTTTACGATTATTTTCCACTGAAATACAAAAAAAAAAAATAAAATGTAACAGACGTTTTTCTCAATTTTTCTACATTATTTATGAAAAGTACAGCAAGGAAAATAAAAAAAATCGATCTCCTCGTTGCATTAACTAGATAATTCCTATTTTTTTTCAGAAATTATCACCCCTAAAATTGTTAATCAGGGCAAATGTTTAGAAGAAAAATTGTTTACAGATCCAGAAAATTTTTTTAAAAATTATAGTTTATTTTGAATCTATCATAGTAAAATCTGAAATAAATAAAATGTATATGTATAGCTTGTAGTAGTGTTATTAGGTAGAGTGTTTTTTTTTTTCGTAAATTACTAATAGATCGCTGAGTTATGTTTAAAAATATGTATAATGGCGGAGTGTAGGGGACGAAGCCTCCCAAAGATTATTTTGCTTTTAATATTTGCAAAAGACACAAATTTTTTTTTTTAATCTTTTAGTCCCTCTTCTTTTATTTTTACAATTCAGCTGACCACGAACGCTGACTATAGAGATGCATCTTCAATCAATTTTCGTACGCGTACGATATGATGCATTATACCTGCACCTAGATTGCCTATATAGTAAAAATATACAAATTTGAAACCGTTTGTTTCGTATAAAAGACGCGCAAGAAAGTCGATACGCACACACACAACACACATTCTAAATGGCCGTGGGGCAATATAATTAAATAAAATAACGGTACTCGTTCTCCGATATGAAAAAAAAAAACGTATTAGTATATAATTTCCAATAGATTTAAGTATTCTTTGTGTAGTCAACATTCTAACGGTAGCAACCGCGAGAACCGCTTAACTTATCAACTATATATATATATATATATATATATATATATAATTACAGTAAATATTTACTATTTACTATGTAGCAGTGCTTGGAACGGAAGAGTTCAAAGAAACTTGTTTGGTTAACTTTTCGGGAATTCAACGAAAAATGACTGTAATCTATAAAGGAATGTTATTGTTAATTTTTTAGAGGGATTTTTTTTTTCTGGGATTGTTTTTGGTGTCTCAAGTGTTATTTGGAAAACATTCGGTGAAATATATACGTTGGCCGTTTTCAAGATGTATTGCACGATGCTGGACAGAAGGCTCTCTTTCGTGTATGGAAAAACTAAAAATACGCCAGATAACTTTGTTGCTGCTGATGTATCTATTCTTAATCTGATATTGTCCTATTTCGTCATTTTTATTTACATATTGTATTTCAAATACGACCAAATCACTGCCTTTATTAACGGATTTGCAAATGTATTCAATGAATTTTGCGGAACTGCAAAACTCGACGTTTATATGAGCTTTGTACGTTTTCGAAAGTGATAGTGAGTATGGTACTACCCATTGATTGTGTAATGTAGAATTTTTTTATAAGGATTTTAGTATCAAATTTTGATAAAAATCATAAATATTACGGCCTTTTAAAATATGTATAACCGAACTTCGCTCAGAATCGTTTTTCGTTAGCTATGGATTATCGTTGCTTACGAATACATAATAAATTACCTTCTGTATTCTACTCCTTCCAACTTCCTATCTGTACAACAGTGGTTTCATTCGTGTGCAAAATATGCCCATCTTTTTTTTGAATATAATTGTATTTAGTTATGTATTTTATAAACATTATTGAGTAATGAATTATACATTTTCTTTTAAGATAAACTGTATGTATAATATTGATCATAACAATTAAATGTATAGGATTATTTTAAAGTGGCCATAAGGGAGTCTCTTATTTCCCATAGCTGGTGTTTGATGGCTATAAACGAGAGAAATGGGTACTATAATTATATATTTTAAATTTCAATCAAGCAGTATACTTATTATTATAACATGGTCAAAATGTCTCGGCTAAACTATTAACTAGTAAACCGAAAACGTATATTTTTGTCTGAAAAAATGCTTATGGTTATGTTCGGATAAAATATAAATCAAATAATAAATAATATTGAAAAGTCGGATAAAAAGTATAATTACTTCGACCAATTTACTTGTTACTAAAAAGTTACAACCAAAAAAACATTTAAAAATTGAAAAAAATTTTACTTTAAAAATTAGATTCAGGTTTAGATTTCGCTTATAATTAACACAAGGTCTCCGTTCTATAACTGGTTATTATTGGTCCAGTTACAGTACCTAATTTGACTTTCCTTAAATTTTAACACTTCAATCACTTGCTTATTCTACTTTTAAGTAAAGGTTAAATATTCCTAGACACGTCACTCATTATTCTTAACGTGGAAATATATCATTCGATGATACTGCTACAGTTTGTACAAATCGTAATAAGAATATAAGGAAATCGGACTGCATCAAGGTTATATCATGTATAGGTACATAAGTATAATTAATAATAAATAAACAAGTAGATTTTTTCTTTTTATTATTTTTTTCTTGTTACCCAATCAAATGTAATGTAAAAATATTTTATGCGTATATACTGCCAATGTATATTTTACACCAATCCGATTTATCAAACAATTGAATAATTTAATTTTAATGAATATTCATTTATAGTCATATAGCCAATAGCCGTATAGATATATAAGTATTAAGTATGACACCCTTAGGTAACCATCACGTCAACATCATAATACGATTTTGTTAATTACAGCTAGATTTCATTCTAATTGTAAGTTGAGCGATTACATGATATATACCTATGCTGACTACACGACGAGTGTGAACACATTGTATAATTAACTCACTTATATTTATTATTTGTACAATTTAATACAGAAACACGGCCATAATGAAATTTTAGTATATTGTTGGCACAAATAGGACCATCAATAGGGGCTGGACTCCCCCCCCCTAAAAAAAAAAAAATCCTTCAAGTTGTCCTCAAATCAACTCCTTATCAATTATCAAGTAAATACTAAGTATCCATGGGTAATCAATATTATTATAGCTTAAACCTCCCTCCTTAAAATACATATATATATATATATATTTTTATTTATGAACAACTATTCTACCAGAAATCTTGCTCTGATTTACAATTATAACATCATATCTGAAAGGAAATTTTGTTTACTTGCTACTTTAGGAAGTCATATTTTTAATTTTCCAAGTGGTTTTCACTATAATTTAGAAAAATAGAGGAAATAGAGAAAAACGAGAAAATTTAAGTACATGTATAAAAGAAACTTTGCTCCAAATCGTTGTTCGTTGGCAATGGTTTAACGTTGCGTAAAAATATAAATTAAATTCCTCTCTATAGTATACCTTACTAAATTCTCAACTACAACAGTGACCAATCGTGTGAAGTATGTCCGTCTTTTTTCAAAATATTACTATCAATAATATTCTTAGGTAAAATCTATCAAGTGTAGAGATAATACAGGAACACTTAGTGGGAAGTTATACGGTTGTACCTTATAAGTACCTTTAGAGTAGTGATTATAGTTTTCAAATTATATAACGATGGAAAACTATAGTTATACAATTTTATATAAGTTATTATCTAATTTTAATAGCACTTCAAATCAACAAAATGAACTGAAGCTCTGAAATAAACACTTGAAACATATTTACAAAAGCAAAAAACAAATAAAAACATTTGTGTATCTATCAATATAAGCAAAAAAGTACTTTAAAATTTCGCATTTGAACTTGTTGGAATTATACACTTACGGATTTGTATTGTTCCATGTTCAATGGTCGATATAATAAGTATCTAGTCACTTATAGATAAGATAACACAAACAAATTACAAATACGAGTTTAATAATAGAAAACAAGAGCGAATTTATATTCAAAAATTCATAGCAGAAAAAAATCTGAGGTTTGGTCAGTGGCTTACGGGTTCATAAAGTAAATAGTATGCAAATCAAAGCAGCTATAAACTTCTAAACAAATATGCATATATTTTAACAATTGAATTAGGTAACAAAAATCGCTTTTAAATTTCTTATTTGAACGCTTTTTAAATTAAATAAATTGCCATTGCACTTTGTTGCGATTGTTTGATTTTATTTTTTATATTACGTAATTAAAAAAAAACTTGTGCCTATATAAATATATTTTATATAATATAATATATTATTGTTATATAAAACAAAAATAACAGGTATAATGGAAAAAAAAGAAATTATTTACTATTTTAGATTATGAGCAAACCGAGTTTTTTTTGATTTTCTGATAGGTTTTTAATAACAAATTTTGATGAAAATCGTACATATTACAGCATTTCGAAACATGTATAACCGAACTTCACTCAGAATCGTTTTTTGTTAGCAATGATTAATTGTTACGAACTATGCATATTAAATTCACCTCTATATCCTACTTTTCCAACTTCTCACCTACAACAGTGGCCCATCCATGGTGTGAAGTCTGTCCATTTTTTTATTAGTCATACTACCTACGGAAGTATATGGAACCGACGAATTTATGGCATAAAAATAAAAATTACAAAGTGTTACTGAAGAAGCAGTCACATTGGTATTTGTTGTCTGTATTTTTACCGAGCTAATATAATAATAAGCCAATAACGTGTTCACGTTAAATAAACAAAAAGCCTCTAAAAGTGGTTTTATTAAGATAAGACATGAATAGTATAATATAACTTGCAGATGACAATACTTTGAAGACATCTTCATCCTCATCAATGAATTTTTTTTTTTTTTAACACAAATTTGGAAAAAAAAATTTAAAATACGATTTGTGTACTTTCGTGACAATGAGTTTAATATTTAGTAAATTGTATAAGTTGTTAATGTCTACGGAATTTTTTCGTCTACAAATGTTATTAAAAACACTAAATAGGTAATATTTTAATATCTCTAAAAACTGTTTTAAAGACATTTTATTAATGCAAACTTCACGTAAACACATTTCTATTGTATCGACTGTTATATAGAATGACAACGGCCTTGATTACCACTAATCTAAATTAAAAAAACGATTTACTTTTGAACCGATCGGTCGAGACGTATTTTTCAGAGTACTATTCAGACATCATCAATTACACGCATCTGCTATAGGAACGTATAAATATGTAATAGTAATGTAATGTGTTTATCTATACTTATATACCTAGGTATTTATTATTATGTTCAATGTGCATATACGATAAATCTACAAAACGCTTTCGAGTCATTAATTAATATCAAGGTCATAATAATAAAACATTTTCAAAAAACCGTCAGGGTATTTAAAAAATAAAAATCTCGGTCTTTTACACCACAGCATAATATATCATACACACAGTTTTCTATATTATGCGGTAGTGCGGAGTATTACAAAAAACCGTCAAGAGCCCGAATAATGTTACAATAAAAGATGTATTAAAGTTTTTATATAATATAAGTGTCGTGTGTAGTATTTAAGTATACTTATTTATTTTTTTTAAAATTTATTTTTTAAGGAATGAGGAACGATAGCATAAAGTTTCTGTTTTGTTGTAGCAATGAGGGACGGGAACGAGTTTCGTTTTAAAAGGAACTTTCCCATCACTGTTCCATAGTACCCGATGTACACATTAATTTAATATTTATTTCATTATAATTATCGCAGTATAAAGTCAGCAAGAAAAGTTCTTTTAAATTAATTTTTAAATCCTAAGAATATTTAAAAAAAAAATCAATGTGTCTAATGATTTTATTAGTTTAGACGCGACGATGAACCATTCAATTTATCGAAAAACGATTCTAAGCGAATTTCGGTTGAGCCTGGATTAAAATATCACGATAATATTTTCGATATTTGTTTACAAATTTTCTTTGTGTGTATGTATCTTACCTTCCTAACTACCCACCTAAAACATTTGCCACACCTGTCCCTAGCATCAGTTCTTTAACCATTAATATAAATAGGTACAAAAAAGTTAAAACTATGAACTTCCAATTGTTTTTGCCGACCCAAACAAATTTTATCCGCATAAAATCAAATAAAAGCTTAAAAAAACCAGGTGTAGGTATTGTGATAGATTTTATATTTCAATATGTATATTATAATACAATCAAGTGTGATGGGTAATCAATCAGAGCAAGGGGGTCGGACAGGGATATTTCGTTCCCCCTGCATACTTTTTCCGGTTAAATTTATATAATATATATTATAATCCATGTTACTTAAGCTGTATTGTTTATAAACAAAAAAATTCATATAAATAATAGTAATCACCGTAAGTTTCCATCATCACAAAATCATTTGACTGTCATTGAAATACTGGATATATACGCGACATTATTATACGAGTCAAATGGCGATTGACGAAAACATTTTGATTCTATTATTTCGAGTAAGTAGGACGCAAGCAGTTATTAAACCGATAAGTAAATTTAACTACGCATCGGTTTTATAATTATGACATTGCGTCCGATTCGATTTTTGTAATGACGTTTACATGTTATTTATTTTATGTTTTGCCATTATGTCCAGTAGGTGTTTTCACACAACAGCCGAAAACTATTTTTAGTTTACGTTTTGAACGTACAAATCTAATATTATAATTATTATGTGGTCCGTCGCACGTTTCTTCCTAACCTCGTATTTAATTGTCGAGCGTTTTAGTCGGTCAACAAAATTTTATCCACTTGAAACAAAATAAAAACTAAAATAAATTAAACGGCCTCATTAAATGGCTCAAAAATGCATGACTAAAATTAAAAAAAAAATGTATTGTTTTTACGTTTCGGGGTATTTAAACGTTAAACAATTTTAATGTTTAACGTTATTGTATGTTCAAACGTTATTTTATTTTTCCTGTTTAACGTTATTTTAACTTGTCGGGTTCTATTTTAACGTTATAAATAAATTTTTAATTCTGAAAATTTTTTTTTAATAAATCTTATTGTCATTTTCCACTTAACCGTTGTAAAAAAAATAAAATAATAAAACATGCTTTTATTATTAACATCAAGAAATAATTACTAATTACTAATATTAGTGTTGCAATTTGTCTTATTTAGCTTAAAAATTCAGTAATTAATATTATAAAAATGTATAAAAAATGTTTATGACAGGACATCATAATAATTATAATTACAATTTATATTATATTTCGGAAAATATAATTTATTGTTAACACACGTTACCTAGCCAAATTGTTAATAGGTACCTACCTATAAAGTATAAGGTTTAACGTAAACATAAAAAAAACATAAACGTTATTTGAAATTATTTGTTCTGTTTACAATTACATTTATTGTTTATTGTTTATTGTTAATCATTAACTATGATTAATGTTATGTTAATTAACCATTATATTTAATAGTGTTCAATTTTTTCTGTTTTTCGTTTATTTTTCGTCTATTGATTCATCAATTTTCTTCCGTTATAACGTTATCAACGTTATAAATAACGTTTTAAAGCTCTGTAAAAAACCCTAAAAAGTTTTTGTAAATTTGACCACGTCTAGAAAGTGCTGATGTAAGTAAACCCACCTATTCAAAGAAAATTTAAAATTCAGATATCTAAATTATGTTTTATAGGTAATTTTGTTTTACAATTTCTTCCAACAGAATGAAATTTTAAAAATAATGTGAGTTTTTTTAGGAGTTTTAATAACTCCTAATTATTGTATTGTTTTGTTCCAGATGGCTGCACACGGAACACCGAGCAGCTTCATAAATATTCTTAATGCAGAAGCGTAGTAATTTCTCATACCGATTTATCCAATACTTAGTATTTAAGTATATTACTTAATACTTAAGTATTTTTCATAAGAACATAGCGTTACCCAGCACCGAAAATAAATTTATTTCTGTAAATAGGATACCCTACACATTATGAATTGTGTACTCTATGGATTCGTCGATCGTTCATATTAATATACACAAGTTAAAATTATGTACGAAATATCATGTAATATTATTCTTGAGCAATAATACAGTGACACGCGTAGTGTGCACTATACTTTTTGTTTGATTTTGATAACAGACGTAATCCTAGCCAGACGCCCAAAGGATATGGTTTTATTCAAAATTATAACAAATATCCTTTTTTTGT
This sequence comes from Cinara cedri, assembly GCA_902439185.1. Lineage (NCBI taxonomy): Eukaryota > Metazoa > Arthropoda > Insecta > Hemiptera > Aphididae > Cinara > Cinara cedri. The sequence goes on along the minus strand of CABPRJ010000516.1, from coordinate 491,460 downwards.
TAATAAAACGCAATAAATATTATCACGTATCGCTAGCCCACAGTATAATAGCGATTATACTGTGGGCGTTTTTTAATTTTTATGTACCATGTATACACACATCTTTTCATTATATTATTATTATTGATATTGTTATCGTAGTTTTAGTTGTGCTTATACAACATTATTATAAAGTACACTGATTATTATTTATCACGCGTTCTCGACCAATGTTTTACTGATCCAATAATTGAAAAACAAAAAAGCTACAAAAAACCTTTAGACCACTGTTAAATACATGTAAACAGAGTGATTTTTTTTTATCAATAACTTCAGAAGATTTTAATCGAATTTAATTTCTGTTTTTTTTTCTCTTCTACAATGGTTAATCGATTACGCTTTATTTTTAAACCATTTTTTTTATTTTTATCCCCACTCCATGTACGTTAAATTAGTATTTACTTTTGTTTTTCTAATAGGAACTCGACTTTTTGAACACAAATTCCAATAGAGATATTTTTTTTGAAAATGTTGATATGCATAAAACTGATATTAGATTTACTATTTATAAGTTATAACAGTTAATATTTAGAGGAGTAGAGAAGGGTATGTAATGAGGAATCTATTGGTTTTACTATGATGTGAACTTTCTTTTATCTTTAAACCACTTTTATTCAAGAAATCTTGCTCTGATGTATAGAGTACGTATAGTACCTTTTTCAAAAGGAAATTTTACATGGGTGGTGCAATAAAGAGGTAATTTTTCGACTTCAGGAATACTCGTAAGGGAATTATAGATAAAACGGCAAATATTTATGGCGCAATGCGGCATTACCGTTTGCATTGTTTTAGATTCTGAGTGGAGCGAAGAAGCTTATGATTTTACAAAGATGTTTATTTTTTTTTTTATCTCTGCGCAACTTTTCTACCAGAAATCTTGCTCCAATTTATAATGATAGCACCTTTTCTAAAAGGAAATTGGTTAGGTCATTTTTCGATTTTCTCAGGAGTTTTCTTATCAAATGTGAAAAACCGAAAAAGCCGGGAAAATGTACAAAATATATTATGAAAATATTACGATTTTATTTTTCTGTGAACAATTTTTCTACCAGCAATTTTACTACAATTTTTAATGATATAAATTTTTCTTAAAGGAAATCCGACTGGGAAGGTACTTAATGAAGGTCAGTTTTTGATTTTCCCACTAGTTTTCCCAATAAATGAGAAAAACCATTGTTAAACAAAAACATTATTTAATATCAGTTTTTATGTTCAATAATATTTCTATCAACTAAATAGAATTTTATTTTTTTCTAGTAAATGGTAAATATAATTCGCAGATAGGAGTTATATCTAAAACCAAAATTTAAGAGTTCTGTCGGCCACAACGCTTCCTGAATTCAAAGCGACTTTAAGCTATAGCCTAGGTAGCCTAGTTCTAAATCCCGCCTTGGCCTCACCCGTCCCCAGTATCATACCTTTTTTTTTAAATGATAGATTTATAACTCTTTCCGACTCCTCTAGTCACAAACTAAAACTGTTATAACTCATAAATAGTAAATCTATTATCTTTGTTATGCACATCAATGTTTCCAGAAAGAATGTCTCTATTTGAATCTGTATTCAAAAAGAAGAATAATTCCTATTATTGAAATAAAAAGAGTTTATACTTATTTAAGGTACATGGAGTAAGGGTAAATTTAAAAAATGATTTGAAAAAAAGTTCAAACGATTGCTTAAAAAAAAAAAAAAAAAACAGAAATCAAATTCACTTAAAATCCTCTGAGATAATTATTGCTGGTTCATGATAAAAAAAAATCACTCTGCACATTGTATAGCGCACGCATTTTATAAACTCGCATTACGTAATCCGTCTTGTTCATTGAAAATTAAAATCGTTGCAGGTGAACTATATTGTATTACTAATTTAGCTATATAATACCTCTATATCTTATAATAATTCGATAAATCTGTAAATACATAATATTGACTATCCTGGTCGCATAATATTAAACTATAATTTATTAATTTATTACGTAACAACTCCCGTTCTATTAGTGTGGCAAGAGAAGAAAAAATCGTTCATTATATTACGGTTCATAATTTATTTTACGCTGCAGTAGGTACCTATAAAATATAATAGTTTTTTCGACCGACTAAAGCATACTCAGGTAAACGAGTATCGGAGTACGTCCAATAACAATATAGGTTGGTATTTAAATCAAGTATTTATTATAAGTTCCGTGAGAAATTATATTCGAGGGTGACCAGGTTCAGTGTGGAGAGGGGGGTTGCAAGATCCTTAACGATTTTTTTATAATTATACTTGGTAACCAGGATTTAAAGATACGTGTAGATGATACAAAGTGAAAAATAAAAAATAAAGCAACCCATCAACTTTTATATACAGAATGTCTCACGATGATCTAACATTTAAAATAACTTTTGTTCTATTCAATATTCGTTTTGAATAATTAGTATGCCTTTGTGCTACAGTAAATATATTTAATTTTTTTTTTTTTTCCAGTACCTACCTAGAAGAACAATAAAAAGTGTGTAAATTTTAAGTTCAAAATTGCCATTTTATAAAATTATATTTATAGACAATTTTTTAAATGATTAATACTTTTGTTTATGTATGGTTTTTTATTTTCTAAAATTTGTTAAAGTTTTTGCAAATATAAATTTTATTGTGGTTTTCTAATCAATTATAATAGATAATATAATATAATCAGTAGTCAGAGCTATTATTGTACGATATATTTTACTCGTGGAAATGAAATAATTGTCATTTGATGTGCTCTGATTACTACTCTTTACTGTTTTGATTAAATATTATAATAGATTATAAACTACAATAATATTCACACTTGCAAAAACATCGAAAAAATCTTGTATGCCTGATTTTTTAATCATAGTAACAATATTATCAGTTAACAATATTAACGTGATCCGTGGTTACAATCGTCCGGGTCTTACTGTCATCATCTCAATCAACCGAACTCTGGCAAAGGCGGTTATTGGCATTGGTTCAATTATCTTTTTCACCTTACATTTTATGCGAGCCCAAATCACATTTAAAAAAAAAATAAAAGGCTGCCAAAGTATAACCCAAATCCCTCAAATGACTCCCCTGAATAATACAATAATTATTTAAAATTTATATATATATATATATATTACAAATATTGAAAATAATAAAAGTTATTTTAAGTATCAGATCATCGTGAAATACCTGTACAGTGCATATACATATATAGAGTAGTCTATCCTCGACAATCAAATATACTATATAAGACTCTCATTGGCTCGGAAAGTATTAATTTATTTCGCATTTTTTTCCTGTATGATTTAAAAAACAAGCATCTCTAAACTCTAACTCTACCGTTATTTTTCGTCACTCTTATTTTGAGGGGTAAAATCACTACACATTTTTGATGTTGAAATAGCTATGTGAAAACGTCTTAAATAGATAAAGTTTTAGTTTAATAATTTTGGCGTTAACATTTTTAACTTCATAAACTTATTAACGAGATAATCCACTTTTAAGTTTGGATAGAGAGAAAGTAGTGGAGTATTATTTGTGTGCCGGTGTAATAGTACTCTCAATTACAAAATAAGCTAATAGGGACTTTCTGAGATAATGATTATCTTGTCAAAGATTGATCACCTTTTATTAGTGTGGTCCTTAGTTATAGGAGAAGAAAATAAATTTCAATAATTTTTTATGGTGTAGGACCACTAGGACCCCCTTTTTTTTTATCACATGAAAATGATCTTTGTCAAATTTTTTCATGGTAACTCACCCCAAAATATGATGGGGAAATGATAAATTATGGTAGTTTTGTGATACTTGATACTTTGATGATTAAATCGAACAACTATACTACTATAGCACTGATCATGAAAATTAAAGAAGCCTTATCGGTAGTTCTTTGTAATGTCTGTAATATTGAATACATAATATATAATATATAATAATGTTTGTAGTTGAGGGTGAAAGATAAAAAAAAATGTGGTCAGAATCATAATGTTCGGCTCGCCGACTTTGTGAGCATCACAGATTGCAAAACATATCTATATTTATCACTTTCGGGTTATCATATTATTATAATGTATATTATTTTATTTTGATGGTTAGAAATCATAAATTTACGTACGATCGTGTATTAAAAGTACTTAATCATAAACAACTGGCAGCTGTACGTACTAATTCATTGATATGAGTTTACAGATGAAAAACTATTTATATTTTTTCCTTCTACATATTATAAATAGGTTGCGAATTTAAATGCTCTAAAAACAAGAAAAATACTTTTAAAAATACAATTGAATGCACTCATAAAAAAAAAAAGTTCAAAATGACTTGAAAATATTTCTTAAAAATTATTTTAAACGTTAAGAGAAACATTTTTAGATTCTAAGTGGAGGGAAAAACTTATGATTTTACAAAGATATTTATTTATATTTTTTTTTTCATTTTAATTTTAATGCCAGAAAACTTGCTCCGATTTACAAGTGTAGCATCTTTTCTAAAAAAAACCATTACTATCAACTGAACTCCGCTCAAAATCGTATTTTTGTTAGTAATAGTTTATCGTTGATTACAGATATACATTCAATTATCCCTCTACTACCTCCCCAACTTCTCACCTACAACAGTAGCCCACCCACGTGCGAAGTTGCCCGTCTTTCTTTTATCAGGCATATTATACATTTTTAATGATTAATAAATATTCTTCTTCTTTTCTTATCAATCGGGAATTAGCTACAGACGATAATTGTATACGCAATATTAAACACAACAGTGCAAATAATGCAATACGACTTCATTACGACTTTGATAAATAGCTTATCGTTTTTCTTAATTGCGACCACCATCGTATTTTCCTAGTACAATTGGGAAATCCATAATAATAAAAATTTTGTTCTCTTAAGAAGAAATCAAAATCAATTTTATCACATTTTCAGATAACATTTTGAAGTTTGTAAAAACAAGAAAAATACCTTTAAAAACCTAAAAAAATGCTCTTAAATTTCCAAAAAATTGCTCTTAAAATAAAAAAAGATCTAAAAATGTTTCAAAGTTTCTTATGGAACGAATTTTGAGTTTGGAAAGCATCGCTATAAGACATTCAGAAAAAAAAAGGAATTTACATTATAATCCGCACTCTAATTATAAAATAAGGTACCTATACCTATAATTTTGGTACTCAACTCGTTAAGTTAAACTTGACAAACGAGGGCGTGCCACCAGTGCACTTAACATTATTGTTTGTTTTTTTTTCATTGTTGTATCAAACGCAACCATGTACGTTTTGGGTTTATATAAATATTTTTGTATATAATATTTTACACCGTGGAAACACTAACAGTTCTTTTATTTGAACAGTACAGACAGTTGGTTCTAATTTGGTCTTAAATATTTATTTTTGGAAATAATTTGTTTTAATACACCTATACCTCTTACGTGAGCAAACGATAGACTATACGGTATACACTTATACCTACTTGTCTCGTTCCAAACGAAAAATAAACGCGTTCCTGTAGACTTTAATACGGCCATAAACTGATGAAATGTTTATTCTTTATCGCCAATAGTCATAGGTACCTATATACATTATTATTATAATGTTTTCAATACATTTGTGCAATTATTATGTTGCATATAATGAATTTTTATTTATTTTTTTTCATTTTATCTTTCTCCTCCCCCCTCCCTTCTTAATATAATAATTAAATGCATCAATAAAAATAATTATAATATATAGGTAATAATCAATAGTAAGTATACATTTTAGTAAAAAAATTCAGATAAAATATTCTCTGTATTATAGGTACGAGTACTTATTATTATGTAGATTAGCACAATAAATTACAATAATTTGCGATATAATTTTATTTATAAAGGTTGTTATATAAACGACCTACTGTAGGCTGCTGCAAGTCCGTATTATCTGCACGAGTCGAAGGTAATTATAACACAGTACCTATATGTGTATGTACAATTATAATTTTTCTATACTACAGACTGTTGCAAATTACAAACAATTATGTGCGTTTTCGGACTACTATACGTTAGTATAACTGATTATATTTTATTAAGCAGTGATTGAATTTTAGGGAAGAGTACTTTTTCTAAAATATTTATCCCCTATTATAATTTTATGTAACATACATATGGTTAACTGTAAAAATCGACGGACAAGTAGGGGGTGTTAATATTGATACGAAAATGTATAATAATATAAAGGGTGCCTATAAAAATATTATTTTTTTTTTACTTATTTTCCTTGCATTTTATTAATAATTGGTTCGATTAGTGACTATCGTTATATTCTTGTTTACGACTATGGATGTTTTCATTTTAAACTATTAAACGTTAGCTGACATCACGGTTACTGGTTTTTACTGTTTTTTCCTACGATAGTCGATAGTCTAGATTTCTAGAGTACTTGTCCTAATATTATTATTGTTGTTGTTATTGTACTACTATTTTTACACTACTACATACATATTTATCGAGGTGAGTACTGTGTCACATTTAAAATTATAGATTGGTTAATAAGTAATATTTAATGCCAAATACTCTAAATAGTCAATGCTATATTAATACTTAATAACCAAAATTTCAACATACTGTTTATGATCCTATTGTTATTCATTTTTTTTTATGTAAAATCACTAAATATTTACTTAAATGATATGTAACTTGTTTAGCGTTTAGTAAAAAAATGATTAGTTATAAAAAAAAAAGAATATTATACCTACAGTATTAAAACTTTTAATACAAAAATAAACTATACATTGACTAAATACAAGTTGTATTATACAATGAATATATGCCGGGTTGCATACAAATCATTCCATAAATATTTAAATAATCATTAACTAATGGCTCGTTAAATCACTGATCAGTTTTATTTATCCCATGAACTCGTCAATGACGACAACGATTATGCTTTATTATAGCTTATTTTATTGTTTATCTTATACCAGCAATGAATCGTGGGTTGAAATAATACAAGTTCCTAATACAATCGAATTGGGTAAAACTGAAAAATCAGAAACAAAATGTGAAGCTCGTAGATTTAGAATACAGCTTGAGGAACCGGAAGTGGCATTCATGGCTGAAGTGTGAGGTTTTTGCTTCATAGGTTAAATATTGTAAGCAAAAAATTACAGAATGTTAACATTGATGCATGTACAGTCCTCGAGTTACATGATTCATTGATTTATCTAGTGAATTCATAGCGAGAGGCATTTGATGAATACGTAAAAAAATCATTAAGCAAAGTAAAAAACAAAACGTATCAATCTGAAAATTCTAAAAGAAGAAAAAAAATAGTGCACCATGATAAAATTCGAAATGGACAAGTAGAAATATCAGCGAAAGATAATTTTAGAATCAATAAATTCTATGTTATACTTGACAAATTGGCTACTGAATTGAGTAATATAGACGAAAAACTTATGAAACATTCTGTAAGCCAATTGATTTTCTTACTAAACTACATACATTTTAAAGATTATGAAATAACGGTTAAAGCAAATGAACTATGTTTTATTTACAAATCAGATTTAGAAAAAGTTGTATAAAACGGACTTTTACATTTTCGTTCTTATCAAGTTACATGTTTCAACGAAAAGATAATTACATCATTCCTACTGTAGCAAGTAATGAATGAAAGATATTTATCCTAATATTGAAATTGTCCTTCGAATATTCGTCTCAATACCACCTAGCAACTGTACTGCCGAACGTTCGTTTTCGGTCTCAAAAATAATAAAGAATTATTTAAGATCAAATATGCTACAAGAAAGATTGAATTCCTTGGTCATATTAATAATAGAGAATGACTCAACATCATCATTAGATTATGAAGTTATCATTGACGATTTTTCAAGAATGAAATCTAAAAAAAATCTCACGTAAACAATAACTAAGAAAGGTTAGCATTAAAATCACTCTTATTATTAATAAATTTATGTTTTTCTTGTTTATTTTCATTTTATAAAAAAAAATACCTAGTAAATATTAATTTAAATCAAAACTTATTTTTTGAACTTCACTTAAATGAAAAAATAATCGCATATTATTGAGAAAATAAATATATATATATATATATATGGATATTTTATTAAATATATAAGTTATTTTTCTTAGGATAGGGGTGGCAAATTTAATTTAGCGTAGGGGCAGCATCCTGGGTTAAATCCTGCCTTAGCGGTTGGTTCGTCAGTAATAAAATGTATAATATTATATTATAGGTACCGAGATAAAAACCAGTATTGTTTATGTACTTACCGTGATATATATATATATATAGGTAACTTATTGATAAATGATAAGTGATTACTGATAACACATTTTAACGAGTCGTTAACATTTACAGAGCCAAAATCAGATGATTAATTAATAGACCGTTAAAGAGAATTTACGAAACACTTATGCTACTTAATATTTTTAACGAGTTGTTAAAACCGGTAATTGTCTGTTAAATTTTTAATGATCGTTAATGCCACCTAGCATTAGTATACATGTATAATACCGTATAACATAAACAAATACCGTATTTTTACATATTTTATTAATTCCAAATACCGATTTTACTGACTACAAAACAATTTTTCCCCCTTTTATAGTAATCAAAAATATATATATATTCCGACTTAACGTATTTCTTGTATTGAGTTTAATGATTATTGTTGTTTGAGATGGCATATATTACTGAATCCATCAATAATGATAATCTATGTAAATACAACGATAACAAATTGTTTGCAACGAATAATCAAAATATACGCATTAGTCCATTAGTGCATTACTCAGTACGTGTTTTCCCGTATTATGCGTTTTATTTGCGAAATATTTTACGTTTGTGCTTAAATAAAATGGATAATAATCAAGACTTATATCCTCTGAACGTGGTGGAAATTTAATTGTTTTAAACGATTTGAATATAGTTCGACAACGTTGCACATAATTTCGTTCTTAATAGTACTGTTTTTTGGGTAAGCGGCTATTTCATTGTTCCATATCGAGCATTCTCAAAAGTACGCCAAAAAAGGTCGAACGTTCTCAAATTATATTATAACAATATATAAAAAGGTAAAGAGTAAAACTATAAAGTAGGTATTAGGTACCTACTAAATTCAATATATTCTCACTATATATCACTTTTATAGGTGAGAATTTAGAATGGTAGAGGGGAAATTTAATGTATATCTGTGCAAAACGATTTATCATTACTAACGAAAAATTATTCTGAGAAGAATTCAGTTATACATGTTTTGAAATGCCGTAATAACTACAATTTTAAAATGATATATTTTGTAAATTTTGCCGTTTGTCCTACGTTTTTTCCCGGTATTTTCCTATTCGTTAAGGAAGCCCCTTGGAAATTTTCCTTTCAGAAAAAGTGCAGCACTCGAAAATCGGAACAAGATTTCTGATAGAAAAGTTGTTACAGTCACAGTTAAACAACAATAAACATCATTGTAAAACAAATACATTACTCGCTCCGCTCAGGATCTAAAAAACGTATATTCACGGAGATTTTCAATTGATAAAGGTGTTATATTGCATAATTTGTTTTTGTTTGTTTTCATTGGTGGACGAAGGTATTATACTCGTATTATTGTATGTTAACGCTGCATAACAATATTAATTGTCCAGAGTAAAAAAATAATAATAATAAAAACCATTTCTATAAACAATAATTTGTATCATACTATGACGTATGATTTTGAACCGGGTATATAATATTCACACCGTTTGTTGAATATAAAAATGATTTAGAAAAAAAAATAACGCGTAATTATATTGTTTAATATTTATACACTTGGGAGGGAGGGATCGTCTTAGTTGGGGGGTGACGTTCTAGATTCCATATAATATTATGGATATCTGTGTAAAACTGCGGGAAAACGTGCGCGGACGCGGTAAGACGTGAGTATATATACACACACACACACACACACACACACACACACTCATATATATACCTATTTACAAATACACACATATAATATTATATTTTATAATCCGGTCACGACGACGAAGACGACGAAGAAAACGCGTCACCGGCATCGCACACGATGACAACCTGCGGCCGCAACGGGAATATTATTTATTTATTTTTTTCTTTCGCCTCGTGCCGGCGTATAAGTTTGAAGTTCGAGCGTCTCTCGCAATTACCGCGAGTAACGAACCGTCGTGTCGCCGTCGCCGCGCTATTCCGGGCCGCTGGTATTTTGCTCTGACAGCGCGGAATACACATTATTGTTATTATTATTATTATTATAGACGACCTGACCCGAGACTATAATAATAATAATAATAATTCCTCGGCGAACACTCCGCGAACGTAACGGACAAAGTGTTGCAGGTAAGCATATGTTTAGTAGAAAAAAAAAAAAAAATCAGCCGTCAACAGGTGTTGGCGGCGTCGTCGTCGGTATTGTGGGGAAATCGTTCGAGACGAACCGATGAAAGTGGACGTGCCGTATTTGGACCGGTTAACTGATGTTATATTCAAAAACGTGGTTAAGGCGATTGGCTTGCGGGATACCGATATTTTCTTTCTTTGTCAGGCGCGTATTGTATTCAGAATACTATAGCGATTTTGACCGATTTTCCGACAATCGGACCGATCGATGTTGTCCCGCGAAAAGATAATCTGAAATCAGTCTTGAATAAAAATTCAGCTTTCAATTGAATGATTTCGACGTGATTCTTTTTAACACAAGTGTACATCATTCTAAATTATTAAAACACAAATTATTGAAAATTAAAGACTTAACTTGGAAAAAATGACCTGGCCGATTCAAATCAGTTTTCACTGTATTCAGAATTATATTATCGCTTCGTTACATCGAATTGCTAGAAAATTGGTCTAAATTGCTATGCTGCAGCGAAATACCAAAAACGTCAACGATAAATTTTTAAGTATTTATGTTTGGTTAGTTAATTTTATCCACATATAAATATGTAGCGACCAAATAAAAACTAAAAAAAAAACACGAAAATGTAAAATGCATATAAATAGCTCAAAAATCGACAGAATGTTGACTCATGTTTAGAAAAGGTTAATATTATGTAAGAATTTTATGAAAATGCATGTCTAAACAGAAAAAATATGAACAATATCGAAAATAATGAAATCGTTATTTCCATAAACTTTCGCGTTTCTCCTTTGTTTTTTCCCAGTTATTAAGAAAGCTAACAAAAAAATCAAAAAACTTTTTCCCAATGTAACAACAAATAAAACTCGGTTAATAGCGATTCGTTTTTGTTTTTAATAAAAATACTTTCACGATTATGCCACAAAAAAACGGAAAACTGTTCTATAAAATAAAAGGAACGGAAAAAATAAAATAGACAAAAATATAATAATATTACAAATAAGACATTTTTTGGGTTTCCTTAATAGATTTATTTCAATAATTGGAAAATCTCATTTTATTATTTTAAATTTTACACACAAATATTTCACTGATTTTATTTTTTCTACTCTTGGAACTTTTTCTCCGCATACCTCGTTGACGTGTGAAACATTATTGAAATTTGTGAAATTTATTTTAAAGTCGTGTCCCGGTCGACAATTATTGTTATAATATTTTTTAGTTGTTATCGAAACACAATAACATTTTATGAACATTTCTCAAGTCAAATTTTCGGCCTTTTGTGTTTTTATATTCTGAGTGGAGCGAAGAAGCTTATGGTTTTAAAAAAGATGTTTATTTTTTTTTCTGTGGACATCTTTTCTACCAGAGATCTTTCTCCGATTTTTAAGTGTAGTGCCTTTTCTGAAAGGAAATCGGCGTGGGGAGGTCCTTTAAAGAGGTCATTTTTTGATTTTCTTAGAAGTTATCTCAATAAGTGTGAAAAATCAGAGAAAACGGGAATATATACGAATTGTAGGTATAAACTGAAATATATTTATAATATATAATAAAATACAATAACTTTTTTACCAGCAATTTTACTCCGATTTACAATGATAGCACATTTCTAAAAGGGAATCTGACTTGGAAGTTACTTTAAGGAAATCAATTCTTGAGCAAATGTGAACAACCGGGAAAAATGTATAGAAAAACGGAATCATCGGTAAAATATTAAATAAATGTTGTTAAGAAAATATATAATGTGTATTTAATTATTTTACCATAATATGATATATAAATTGTTGACAAAGCATCACTATCAACTGAACTCCGCTCAGAATAGTTTTTTCGTTAGCTATAGTTTGTCGTAGCTTACAGGTATACATAAAATTACCTATAACAGTAGCTGTACCTCTCCTCATTAAACTAGGACGTATCTTTTTATTTTTATTTTTAAATTGTGCGTTGGGGAAGTAATAATTTTTAATTTACCATCTACTAGTCTCATTTACTAGGAAGAACGAAAATATATTTTGTACGTAATATTGGTTTCTGTTATTTTACTATTATTTTTTTTTTTTTTTTATTACATTAATAGGTACAACTTTAATAATATAACCTTTATATTATATAATCGATTTTTTTTCGTCCGCCGAACACAATGCGTAAAGCCGAGACGGTGTCCGACAAACGTATTTTTTCTCCCTTGGTTACTGGTATCGGCGGTGATGGCGTGTGCATAAAGAAGTCCCGCCAAAGGTTTTTTTTTTTTATGGTTTTGTTTATAATTTAATTTATCAAGGGTCTGCACCGCTCATTGTCACACAATGTACACATATTCCAAATAATATAATCTAGGATATTTCTTTTTTTCAGTTTTCATAAAGGTGAATCAATCATAAAACGTACTACTCGTATATAATTTTCAATGTACCTACATAAGTACATATTTCTTCGCATGACATCCAACACGGTGTCACACTTTTTTATGAATCTATAAGTGGTATTGGTGTCGGACGTTTACCCATCGCTATTGTTACGATGTTACCTTTTGATAAGCTGTTAGCTCATTACTATATTGTTAGAAAAAGGTATAGGCGGTTTGGGCACCATTATTGTTATAAATAACATTTTTTTTTAGGCTGTTTGCGCCGGCGTTCATCATAACCGTACACTTTCAGACAAAGGTCTTTGTTCAATTCCAAACACTTTTTTGTTATTGATACCGCATATTTCACATCGTTTAATACCGCACACGTTTCGCCTATTGTTAACCAGTCACTGGTTCAACACCGAATTGTTTGTATTTGATTGTGTGGGGTAAATGTATTCCAAAACTCAAAATATTTTATAAAGCTAGTATTGTTTATTTATTATGTAATTTCGCTTAATTTTTTAATACAGAAGATATTATTATTACGTAGGTATTTTAATTAAACTATTCTATTTCTTCTTGGTTATGTTCACTTTTATTTTATTTTGTTCAATGAACACACGTATAATTGCATCTGTCGTTACCATAACATTGCATCATTCAAAATTTCAACGCCAAACTAAGTTTCCGGAATTTGTATTTATTCGAAAAAAACAAAATGAATGTATTTGGTACATTAATGAATGCGTTATTATTAGGAGTATTTGAAGTTGACAGTATAAATTTAATAACGTATCTTATCTGGAGAAACACTTAGTATAGCAATCTGTGGACAATCCTAAAATTTCTATTTTTATGAGATTGCGATTTGGATTAAGTAGAATATGGTTGTAAACGATAATCTGATATTTAGATAAATGTATGCGTTATTGTACTTACTACCGCCAAATTATAAAGTGTCGATCAAAAGTGTGCAGTTCTGAACGGTCAACACTTTAAGAATATCTATTAAAAAATAGAAAAAAGTGTGCAGAAATAACTTATGAAAAATAGTGTGCGGTAGAGTCCCTTAATAGAAAAAGTGTGTCCATACGAAAATTGCTCTGATTGGACGACCGATTTTACTGCCATTAATTGGCTATTTTACTTTATATCATGTAGATGTTTTTTTTAACTTAAAAGTTATTTAGTTGTTGTTAAATAAATGTTAAATCACTAGTTTATGTTTTCATACAGGTATGAAAGTATATAGGTTCCCAGTTTTCCCAATAAATTGCAATAAACGGGAAAATGTACGAATGTATAGTAAAATATTACGGCTTTTTTCCCATGTGAACAACTTTTCTACCAGCAATTTTGCTCCGATTTACAATGATTGTTACAAACAATTGTTTGAAAATTTATAACTCTATTATTTTTAAATAAATGTTCTATACTTTCTGGAATATAATAACGAATACCTATGATATGTTATTAATTACGACTATATTATAAAGCTTAAAAATTAATATTTGAGAAGAAAAGAGATCAATTTGAAACCAAAACTATAAAAAAAACATGTACCTAATATAGACTGAAATGCCTGTTTAGCCAACTAATGGTGGCCTAATCTCTTATCACTCCGTATGGCCACACTCTCTCTATCGAGGCACTTTAGTGTATGGTTATGAACGATGCTCGTTAGTGTTTATCGACTACAGGCGAGTTATAAACCGTCTGTGTTATTTAAAAAAACGAAATAAAATATAGGAACTTTTATTATTACTTATATTATCATATTATATTGAATATCATCCATTCGACTAGATTTGTTAATCAATCATTTCAAACAAATTACAAAATTATCACGTACCAATCTACTATACTGAAATACGATTATCCAAGTCTACGCGATTGAAATTGGTTATTTATATTATTATCGTTATTACTCATATATTCCATATTACATAGATGGTATCAGTGGCGTAGTCAGGAATTATCCAAAGGAGGGAGGGTTGTTGATCTGTAAATTCGCCAATGAGTTATACCCTGATTGAATAATACATTTTTGATTAACCAAATAATGATATTCGTGAAAGTTTATTATTTCAATTATTATCGTGCACAGTAGTACAGTACACACTTATTATACACAAGCAAAAATATTAAATAAAATAATGCACAACCGATCTTCACTGACTGCTTATATGAAGGAAATATAGATACTCAACGTACACCTGTTACCTGTACAAAATGGTTCGGTTAGTTTTAATCACAGTTAAAGACATTATAATAGTTGCCTAACGACTAACGAGCTACGGAATTGCTGTCTACATAATTATTATTCACATGATAAAACAACTCTGTCGCGCTCGTGGACCGCAATGAAATATTTATGTACTATATTATATCACTATCGCAGTTCACGGAATATAAATGGTTGTGGATTTGAAATATTGTAATTTAACATTATTTTGACGGACAGATGGCGCACTCAGTTAGTTAAGCAGTTGTTCCTGCGAACAATTGCTATGTGAAATCGCTTATAACATACTTCGTTGGGCAACTAGTATAATATCTTTAATCGTGATTTTATCCACAGTCTTAGAAGATAAGGTCGAACCACTTCCCCCCACCAACTCACTGACAATGTTCCGCTTCTTTGATCGAAAAATTTAAAATTGTCACCATATATTTAAAGAGCGCTATTGGTTAGACGTTTTTGAAGTTAGGTATTATAGTAGGTATTATAGTAGGTACCTGATGGCTTACCAAATTATCGTCAAATGTTAAAGGGATTTGAATTTGAATAACGATAACACATTTGAATAATGTGATAATATTTTTTTTATAATTATTATACATGTATGCACTATTATATAATATATGACAATAATATTAGGCGCAACATAATCATGTATTTTTAAAATATAGTTGTTCAAAATATACAGGTTGATTCACCCAACTGGAAAAACTCAATTATATCGGAAAGCATATATTTTTTCGGATTTTTTTTTTGGAAACAACAAAAAACAAATAGTTCTAAAATGTTAAATTATCATTTTTTTTTTTCGTCACCCTTATTTTTGGTGATAAAACGACTACCTACTTTTTATTTTCAAATGGCAACCTGTATTGAAAATATCTTGAATAGATCAAGTATTAGTTAAAATAAATTTTGGCGTTGAAATTGTTGATTTTCGTCAACCCGTTGACGAAATAATTCACTTTTAAGTTTAGACAGGGGGAGAGTAGTGGATCACTATTCAAAAGTTGCGGACAATGCCGCCGTACAAATGTTACTCCACTCGAATTGTTAATTTTATTTCCATTTATCATTGAAGATTTATCAATAAGGCCCCGGATGTTGTTGCCTTTGCAACTTTTTTTCTAGTGCTCCAATTTATTGCTAAATAAGTTTTAAATGCGTTGCGTGTAATCACGAATTAAAATCTAAACGTTTAAATTGCAATTTTATGAAATTTTTGTAATTTTTTCAATTTAATTGCATTTTTGTTCATTTTTCACGTAATCGTATATACGATAACGGACATACTATAATATATAATATAAATATTGTTTAAACGACTTATATTGACATTATTTAATGTATAGTCGAAACACGATAGTTTTCAGAAAATCAATACAATATAGAGTAACCAAAAAATAAAAATACCTGCTTAACGTGACAATTATGTACATTTGTACGATATTATAATAAATGACGCTACTTTAATGTGTTCACTGCAATAACACTGCAGTACGTTGTATTATAAATCACGTCATATTAATTACAAAAATGCATAAATGAATACGAACAATTATAATATTTTATCTATTTGCATGATTTTAATTATTTCGCTATAAATGTTGTTATTGCAAAAAAAAATAAAATATATTAATAATAAAGACTCAGATACTTCTCTTGATAGATGGACCACTGCTATAGGTGAGAAGTTGAGAAAGTAGAATATACCTATAGGGTAATTTAATGTTCGCAACAATAATTGCTAACGAAAAACGATTTTGAGCGAAGTCATACATGTTTTAAAAAGCCGTAATATTTAGGAATTTTTTTAAAATACTACATTGAACTCAACTTTGTCTTATTGTCCACTAAGTACAACTAAGTATAGAAATTGAGTAAACAGTTATAAAAAAAAAAAATAAACACCGTTGTAAAACCAACCTTTACTCTCGCTTCACTATACTAATTTCAGATGGGTTTATTATTTGTAAAAAATGCGTGCGTAACGGAGTGTTACAACTTCCCTGTATAGAAATTCGTACGGGATTTTGACATTCAAAAATGATGACCAACTTCGGAACGAATTGAAAACGCAAACGCGTTAACGCGGGTAACGCCGTTTGGCTGTATTGTACACTAACGAATATTCATACCGTACCCACGGGCGAACAGATAAGACAAATTCATTGTGTCCGATGCGCGTTCGAAAAGGTCGTTTACCTGACTTTTTACCTAGATAGGTGACAGTACAAATTCGTGCGCGTCCCCGTGGTAGTAAGTTATCCACCAGCACCCATTGCACACACCGTAGGTATTGTATTTATTCTGATATAAAATGCGGACGGTTCAGACCGATTTCTAATATACGCGATAATAAGCCCCTTTCAACAGTCGCCAACCAGATGTTTTTTTGTAATTCAAATACCGAGAAAGATTAGGTATACACTATCGATATAATACGAGATAAACCACCTGTCCGATATATCGAATACCGGGTGCGGCTAGGAGTGAGTCATAGGATCCACCTTTCCGTTTGTTTAGTCTCGTTCCGCCGACAAAGATTATAAGCCAGGGGTTTTTTTTCTTCTCTTTTGCAGGATTGAGAACAAATTCCCATTTCGCCGTGTAAAAAATAACTAATACTGAATACGTATATGGTAATGGAAATTATTACGATGAAATAATTTTATTGCCACCCCCTTCCTTTCCATTTATTTTCGCCCAATAATATTTCACATGTTTTACTAATATCGCATTGATTTGATACGTTAATCTGTTTTCACTTGTTGACTAAAACTAGGGGGTACCAAGTGTAGATAACACACTCACTAAAACAACTACACTTTGTGTAGGAAATAGTCTACACAAATGGTGACCGTACTCGACTCAAAATTACTCACTGTACTTTTATACAATAAATGAAAAAAATAAAATCATAGATCTATCAATGATGCTGATAAATGTTATACGTTTTGTGACAAAATAAAATTAATATATTCAATAAAACTGCCGTCTCTAAAATTATCAAAATGTTGCCGCTATTGTGATGGCTTTTTATTCGAAATATTTGTATTAAGGATCACGTGACAAGACGCTATTTCCCGATCGATCCATGTTCAAATTCAGTGGTAACGCCATTAAAATGTCATCACTGCCCGAAACCGCAGCAAAACCATCGTCATAACAATATCGAACTGTCAGAAGTGTACTGTAGTAACCCAAAAACACATGGTTCGAGAATTACTAGTTTATAAATTTCATCCATTTTTAAATAAGTGTCTGTAATACAAAAAGTATGTTATCTATCGTTACGCAATATTTATTTTTCGATTTCCGTAGAATTTATAGCTTCAATAATTATGTAACGTAGGCACCTACTTAAACCATACGATTTAAAAAAAATATATTATTGCGAGTGTATTAACATGACTAAATTTACTTTTTTTCTGAGTTATAAGAAACTAGAGAGAGAACAACATTTATTAAAACGAAGGCTGCCTATAGTGACACAATACAAATCAGACATTTTTGTTACGGGTCTGAATTGAAAAACACATAGAGATACATAACAATCATAGTCTAAAACATTATAAGGTAGTTTGATAGACAGTACCGAATATTATATAACTATATAGAAACTATAAAAATTATAGGTTTTTTTTTTTAATAATTTTATATTACGCACTATTATTTTAAACTATTTTTTTTTTTTTTTTTTTGTTTTTAAATATTATTATTTTTAACAACTCCAAACGGCAAACATGCATGGCGCATTTAATCCCATATCTAATCTTTGATCTAAAAATAAAAATACTTATATAATATTGTTTATGGCGAATAAGATTTTTGTTTTTTTCCCCCAATGTTTTCGATTAGATAACGGATTTTTTTTTGGTGTTATTTCGGTAGACTATGAAAATAATATCGCCGGCTCTAATGCAACTTTTTAAAATGATGTTCGTTGTAAATATAGATTGACGATGATAACATGGTATTAAATTGTTTGATAATACAGCGAACTTGTTTAGTTTATGAAAAGATTAAAAAAAATATGTATATATATATATATATGTTTAACCGAAAACTGTTGTATACTTACGAATTCTCGCGTTTAAAGGACGTCGCGTGGTTATCGTCAATTTGCCGTTCGTTGCTAGAACAAATAATTATAATTATAATGAATAATGATAATATCGCAGTGGCATGGTGAACGTTTATTTGAGAGGCGATTATCTCTGCAATATTTAGAAGACTTGGGAGTGGGAGCCTTGACACAACAATTTATTGAAATACGTAATAGGTACTCAACTATAATGATGATTATCAATTATAATACCTATTATTGATGGTTGATAAGAAGTAATGACAATAATAGGCATATCATGTTCACCATCACTGTTCGGGCGCACAAGAATTGTCTCCTATCTGACTCTCGAATTTTTTTCTAAGTGGAAAGTTTCCACAAGTTAATATTTCTAGTCTCGCTGATCGCAGAAGGGTCAGTACCCTAAGCCTAGGTCTTTCTTACGGGGAATGGGAGAGGGGACGGGGGTGACATATTTTCACCAATCTTAAAATAGAAAATTCCTTAAAAAGAGTAACGTTACAGCTACACCAATTTTATTAATAGACACGAGAATCGGGTTTTTATTTAATTAAATATAATATTATAATGCATGTTATACACTTATAAGTCTAACCTCTAGTTTTTCATAGAAGAGAACCTTTGAATCATATGCTATTAACTGCAGCTTACAGGTGAACTTATTTCCTGGTAAATATAAACGGTGATGTTAGCCCGCACATCCTAGTCCGTCCTGATACCAGATACCAGATACTTGATTTGATTTGACTGTAGATAACGAACATTTTTTTCATATCTATGGATTTGACCATGTTATCGTACTATTAACTACCTACTTCGTGAAAAAATAATTGTAAAAACACTAAAAACAAATAATGCACACATATACGGCCCACGGGGAGGGGTAGGCGGATGCTTCTTTCGTCCCACCTCCCAGGTATGCTATGCCACTGATACGTTCACATAATCTCTCCAACCTATTCGGTGTCCTTACGGATAAAACGGATTATCCTATAACTAGTCGACTTCAAAGTCCCTTCCCGTCTCATCAGTTCATCATCTGTCCTTTTCCATAGTCCATACTCGCCAATGTCTTTTCTCGATAATTCTCCAATTATCCGGCTTATGATGCGCACCGTTGACTAGGATCCGTCATTCAACATAATACCAGCTTCTAGTCCCCCTTCTTTCACTGCCGGTATACGTATTCAAATTTAGTTTATCGAACTACGTGCTTCCCTATATCAATCACGTATTACCGTAGTCATACCTATAGTAAGTTATCGCCCAGTCAAGTTGTAGCTGTTCTAATTGTGTTCCCGTGTGTGTTCGGGCTTCGGCCTGCACTGAATATAAATACGAGTATAAATATAACAATACAACGAAACTATCTCGAAATATTGTCGCCAACATGGTAAAAATACCTAAAAATTGAGACCGTAGTGATGGTGATAATGTAATATTGCAGAGGAAAATATATAGACGGTAGGTACTCTCGAAGAACGAAAAAAGTATATGGCACACACGAAATACTAAATAGTATATTATTATTATTATTGTTGTTGTTAGGGCACGTCCTGAAATTTCGAGTATTGCGGCCGGCGTCATACACGACGACCGGGTTTAGTTTGTTCATCACGTTTTCGACAAAACGGTTTAAAAATATAAACTTTTAATCACAAAAAGGACTTGGCTCGCGAAAACTATAATATACACGGCAAAGTATATTGTGTATATAATAATAACAAAATACGAGTGTATAATGAAAATACGTATTGCAGAGACGGCAATAATAGTACTATTATATCAGTTCGGGTACCTTGCTTGCGGCCGTTCTGGAAACGCGATCAATTTTTATCGATATTTAATACAAATTCGATTTGTTCGTCTACCCCGTTCGAAACAGGCGACGGAATTTTATCGACCGCCCATAATCATATAATTATTATTTTCGACGAGTTATCACTCGGCTTGTTCAGTCACCAAACCCGGTCACCGAATCGCCGGATCGTGAATTTCGTAAATTCGGTTACTGAAATTTGTTTGATAACGCCGTCCAATCGAGAAACACAAAGAATATAATAGAAAAAAATTGGACCATATATCTTTTCGTTTTTTGTCCGTGTTTGTCATAATCATTATACATGGTGTCTCACGAAGATAATATGCCCATTGCAATATCTCTTGAGATAATAAAGATCATAAATTCCGGTTTACTTTTCTTTTTATATATATATATAATATTCACAGGGATAAAGACTACACATATTTACATTTTAATTAAATTAGTACGAGTTAGCAAAAAAAAAAATTTAAAAATAACATTTTATTTTATTATTTTTGAAAAAATTGCAGCTGGCATTTTATATAGTTTATTGTACTGAAAACGTTGACGTTTCAACTTTTCATTTTCATAAACTCGAGATTTTTAATAATTTTTTAATTTTAGAGAAAAAAAAGCATTATACAATCAATTATCCATAATAATAATAATAGCCAATTAGCAATTGCGATTACAGCCTGCTGCATAATATTATAGGTAATCGGAATAATAATTAGTATAATATCACTTTTATTAATTAGTATTATTATTATGCTTAAAACTGAATGTATGTTTTAAAAAAAAATTATAAAATACCACGAATTTAACGAAAATAATAAGTTGAAACGTTAAAATGCCTAGAAGAAATTAACTCTATCAAATGGCTATCTTCAAGTTTTTCAAAAATAAGGTTTTACATTTTTTTACCGCCGCAGGCAAATTAAATTCAAATATAAATATTTATGGGACTTATCCCTGTACCCTGTGAGTAATATAGAAAAATAAAATCATAATTCGATTATATTTATTATCTCAGGAGATATTGCAAAGGATATTTCTTCGTGGGAAAACTTATAGTAATACCGAATAATTTATTACGTACGTGTATTCATTATGGTGAACATAATAAAATCCAAAGATAATATTAATTACAATTTCACGGTCCCGATGAAACCAATGTGTCATCTAACAAATTTAATTATATCAAGTTCAGCAATTCGGAATAAGGATGGGGGAAACGGGGACATTTGTCCCGGGTTACCGAAGATTTTTAAAACTGTGGGTTGCCCAGTTTTATATTGAGACGGGCAGTCTCAATATAAAACTTAAAATAAAATTAACGATATTATCAATTATTACGATTGTCATTTTATAGTGTGGTTTCTATAACAATATTATCGCATTGCCCTTTGCACACTTATTTCTATACTATATTAATATTACAATAGTATAACTAATTATACTATATTCATATTTATTGTACAAGTTTTAATTACAATAGCATAACTAATTATATTATGTTCATATTTGTTGTACAAGTTATCACAAGTATGTGCATTGTGTATAATATAATATAGGTAAGTGTCACGAACAGGGACTCGCGCAGAAAAAACTTTTGAGAGGGTGTTTTTGAAAATCAGTCGTTGAAAATTAGAACAATCATATTACATTCAAAATGGAATAAGAAATAAACCATACAATATGTATGGTAATATGACATAATGTATACATATATATTGTCGACAAAGCATCACTGTCAACTGAACTTCGCTCAGAATCGTTTTTAGTAGGCAACGGTTTATCCTTCGGTATCCTACACTCCCAACTTCTCACCTTAAACAGTGGCTGCACCCGCGTGCGAAGAATCGTTTTCCCTACTTTTCGGTCTGCATCACCTTAAGTGTATACGTATTTTAAAAGTGTATAATATGCAGCGTAATAAATTATAGTTTATGTGCGTATGTATTTCCAACGTTCAATTATACAAAATCGTTTTTAGCCCTGGGACCAGAGATATAATAATAATAGTATTAACAACGCACGTATAGTGCAGAAACATAACCTATTGCTTTGACTACGTGCGATAAGTTTTAAATTTTAGGCCGGTTGAAATTTCGCGAGTTTGAGCAATAATACGAGTATGTAGGTTCTTAATACTATTTAATAATATTACTGGCGATTATATTATTATAGTCTCGCGCATAAAAATAGCTCGTATTTTTTTCATTTTTTTTTTTTTCCCAAGATTAGTCGTAATCGAATAAAAAAATAATAATAATAATAAAACTTGACGTTGTTGTTTTACGATAAATTTTAATTAAAACACAAAAAAAAAAAAAAAAAAAACTGTGCGCTTGCGAATATCTCGTGCGGCTTTTTCCTTTCTAAAAAGATAACGGTTTTTTTTTTTTTTTTTTTGAATATTATTGGCTGGCACAACGTAACGCGGTCCGACCATGCCGCGTTACCATCACCATTTTCGGTAAACGATTTCCAAACTGTTTATGTAATCGTAAATGCGCGCGTGTTTTTCCACTTTGTCGACAGCCTTTTAGTTCATTATAACTTACCGATGACGTGATGACTTGCTTGCAAGTCGCAGCTTATATAATACTATTATGTAAGCGCGCTCCGTGACCCCATTATTCCTACATCGCTATACTCGGTGGCGGTTTTTGAAATTTGTTCTGGGAGGGGGTGTTCCTTTGATATTAACTCGCATTATATGTTTATCGTACAAAAAATATTTACCTACCCAATATTTATTAATTTACTTTAATCAACTTACGTATTATTTTTTTCAACTATTGACAAAACGAATGTACCTACGTTTTAATCAACAACGAAGTTTGAGTTTAGTTTAACAATTATATAACAAAAAATTCTACTTTTCGCTTTGTTTTACTTAATTCGTCCAATATTTCGACAGTCGTCAATTTCACATGCCCGTCTATGCATGTACCGTAACTAGACTATTTAGCCCGTTTTGAAATATTTAATGGACGAGTTACATAGTTAACATGGTTAAATATTAGACCTGTGTTATAAATATCTGTCATGTTCGATTATAGATTATTTAGGAACTCGTAATAAATCGTACGTAATTGATTACACGTTTAAGTTCGACGGGCTACTGCTGCATAATGATTCATTAGTGCTCGAATTGAGATGGTTGCATGATGGGACGTAGCTCCTCTACTGTTTTATTTTGTATTTTGCACTTACCTACTATTTTAACATACTGGAACTGAGGGGGGGGGCGGTGAATATTATAACATTGACACAATCTTTTTTTTATATCCATTTTATTTGTTTTTCATAGTAGGTAGTTTATAAACCAAGATTTTGATAGCAAGCGTCCACGTTCGCGGTAAACGGCCACAACAGGTAACAATTACCGGTCTAATAATGTAGTCCTATTATCTTATGAGTGAAAATTTGACCAGTCATTGTTTTTTTTTTTTCGCTTATCGGCCACCATAACCCTAAATCCAAGTTAAATGAACTATTATTTTTGTCGGAATGCTTTATTTTTTAATGGCTTAGCAGAACTCTTCTACTTAAATTTACCCAATTCAAACACTGATAATGAATAGTTTTTCGATTAGGTGTAAAGTTTACGCCACCGCTAATCCACGTTTTTTTTTTTTTTTCAAACGCCGCCGCAGTAGATTTTCCACACGAATGACAGATATATAACAAAATATTATAATGAATCAAATTTCATAGACAAAATTATAATATTACATTCTATGAGTGTATAGTTTCGGCGAACAACACGGCGATAATAATAAAGGACCAAAGTCACCCGACATGGCCGGTATAAATCTGTATGGTTAAAAAATTATAATTTATATTAATTTGCCAATTAATTTAGTTTTTTATTATTTTTTTTTAATTTACAATGAAAAACTAATAAATTTATAGTCTACATTCCGAGTAAAATACCCGTATTACATAACTGACTATTACTTGAACCAAAAATAAAATGTAAATTTTTTTTAAAAAAAAGCATAAAACTTAATTTATTAGTGATCAATGATTACTAATCATTATAATACGCTCACGAGAAAAACATTTGCCATAGTAAAATATTGATTAGCTGGTTACGTTTGGCTACTGGTTAGTGTTTGATTCAATAATATGTATATACGGTATTCGATTGTGTCTGTATATTCCATAGTTGTTATTTTGCTGTCTTTTTACGTGAAATTATTACGATGTTAATGATTAAATAATTAACCAAAAAAAAAAAAAGAAAAGACGGACATACTTCACTCTATGTGGGCGGGCCACTGTTGTAGGTGAGAAGTTTCGTCGAAAATTAACGTTTTTCATTAGCAATGGTTTATCGTTGCTTACAGGTATACATTAAATACCCAACTTTATGTATACCACCTATCTAATTGTCCGCTTACAACAGTGACCGCACCCGCCCCCAGTATCAGCTCTTTTTTTATTATTTATTTTATACAATTCGTTTTATATTATTACATCGTGGAAATCAGTAGCGGATCGCCAGATGAATCAAGTGAGACTCTGCCCCGGCTGCATTTTAACATACTGCACCCGGTTTCAGACCCATATGCTTTACCCGTCATGAATATGTATGCTATAACTCAAATGTTTATATCATAATATTAAAAAAAAAAGTCGTCGGGTGACGTATTAATCGTAGAAACTGTGGTGTCGGGTTCGATAGCGTCAATTGCGTAACATGTTTTTGCCGTTTTTTTTGGTAAAAAAAAAAAACACACGGATAATCTCTGTGTGTGATTAAAACATTTTGGTTTTGCTCCGAGGCTCACCCTAATTGATTTTCTTCCTTGTTACCTATCCGACGTGGTATTGCACAACAAATCGAGGGTTATTTTCGTTCGAAACAATCCGAGCGAACGAGTGACCCCGCTAGGTCTTTATATAATGATTTTTAACATTTCTCTATTATCTATCTAACGTGATATTGCACAACAAATCGAGAGTTATTTTCATTTGAGGTAGTTAAAAATCTTTATTTTTTTATCGGATGATCCATAACATTCGACAGGATCTGAAACCGGGTGCAGTATGTTAAGCCCCGGCTGTACAATTGTCTTATTATTACCAATAATTAATATACTCGGTTCACTGTACTTTCGAAATCTCAAAAAGAATTTTGCTGCTCTGGGTTCACATTATTTTTTTTTTTTAATGCTCCCTTCCTCCAACGGTTTTTTTATAGTGTCAATTTTTTCTCCCATAAAAAAAACTAGTACTTAAAAAATGCATTATAAAAACCTATCGAGTGTCCCGGAATGTTGAATATTGTACGTGCTCTCAATAGCAATCGTGAACACGAAATAATCAAAGCAAACTGTTACAATATATTATGCTTAAGAATATTGTATGGATTTACGAAATTATGTAATAATTCTATTCAATTTAGGTGTTAGGTATTCTTGATGAAATAGTGAACACATAAAAAATTATAATGTAATATATTTGTTTCAGAGAAGGAAGCTCTAGATGACACGTATTCACTCAGATAGCCAGATGGATATGATGTCTAGAAAATGTCAATTTAATCGTTGTCAACAATCGACTAAAACGTTTACACTCACACTATTTTAAAAACTGTGAGCTTTTAATACGACGTTCAATAAAATTAATGTCACTTTCATAGTGTTTAACAATATGTCAACCTATCACTTAGCAGATGACAACAAATACATGTTACTAACATCACAAGATACTCGTATTTGTATAGTTTATAGGTATTTAACAAATACATCAGATGTGAATATTTGATTGTACAGAATAGCTGTGTTGAATGGTCGTTTTGTTGATATTGATTTGCATAATTTATCGTAAATACGTTTTCAAAAAACAAAAAAAAGCTCCCACTAAAATTTGCTGCTCCCAAAAAAGTGCTACCCGGGGGCAACTACCTCCGATGGGGTCTCCCTAAATATGCCACTGCATGTTTAGTACTAGACGGTTTCAATACAATACGCGTGTACACTAAATAATGTCAAATTTTCAGAATAATTTTCGGTACTACCAGAAGTTTAAAATGATCAAATAATAAATAATTAATGATAACAGCGCTTTGTTTTCCATTACTAATATTTTATTTTGATTAAATATGAGTTTGGTCCGAACCCAAAGTACAGCAGTAGATACTTACAAATAGTATGAGTTCAGTAGAAGTGAGACGAAACTAGGTAACCCGATTACAGCAGAAATGAAGGGTGGGTTTTGGATTATTCTGACTGAAATTAGTAGAGCGTACAGGAATAGAAAATGGAACAATAGAGTGGGTTGGACGTGGACGGACACGAAAGTTAATAGGGGAAAAGAGCGATGGGACATCAGTACAACTGTCAATAAGATTTCGAAGGAACTTTATGTTTGTGGTTTATTATTCTGTCAGACAGAGTTAACAGACCTAGCCCACGGAGAACTGAAAAATGATCGTGTGAGGGGTGGGGAATATTTAGTATATAACTGGTGTAGAACGGCTTTGGACTCTTTCTATGGTAGCAGAGTCTGAAGCCGTGAGAGGGGGGGGGGGTTAAAATGTGTATGAAAAGGTTCACGAACCGTCCCCAGTGAAAATAATTCAATAAAATAAAATACGTAAAGATGAATTGTTATTTGACGGATACGGAATACGTTTTATGTCGACCGGGAAGAATTTATTTTGTTCGCAGGTGAAACAAAAGAAAAAAGGTTCTTGTATTTGTATTAAAATTCGGTTTCATCCCCCCCCCCTACCGGTGACTAATGTTACGTAAGTATTTTATTATACAGTACGTGATGCGTTTGGTCGTATTGCGGGGTAAGGATAGTGAATATCGAACATTTTCCGAACATTGGACATAAAAAAAAAAGAAAAGAAAAAAAAGCCATTCGAATGGTATACACCGGTCTTGCGGGACACACTGTATAAAATATAATGAGGTGTGTGAGCGGAGCAGTTTTCGTTTTTTCGTGTGCGCGTAATTAGGTGTTGTTATTTTTTTTCTTTTCACGCCGATGAACGGCCCAAAAGAGAGGAATGCACGGACATGCACGAGGCCGGAGCATCGCCGGGTTACACGATATTTCAACGTCTCGGCGACAACAACGGCGGCAGTGCGGACGCGGTCGAGAAAACGAACGGTACCATAACAACTGTGTTATTATTTTTATGTACAATAAAGTAACGATAAATGCCGACGGGGTGGCGGATGGTTTACGGTGTGACCCGGGGAATATGACGCGCCCGGCACCCAGATGAAGGGTCGGTGACGTGCGGCTAGCTGCACGCACGTAACCGAGCCGGCGGGGGCGGTAGGGGCGTAGGCGTTGTGGGTGCGAGAAAACCGGTGGGATGTCGGTCACAGCCGTGCCGTCGGGTGTCCCGTGTTTCGGCCGCGGCCCGTTTCGAATGTCCCGAAAAACGGACGTGGACGACGAAAACGACAATCGGACGTGTCGAGGGAACCGGCCGAGTGTGGACCGCCCGGATAGAACGGTCCGCGGGGAGTCCACAATCTATCGAACACCGCCGCTGCCACACGAACCACGGACGCCGATAGGTTTGCTTTTTTTTTTTTTTTCTCTCATACCCGGGGTGGAAATCGTGGAGAAAAAACCGACAGTTTGTCGCTAGGAAATCCGCACGCGGATATTATTATTATTACGATTATCGTTTGCCGGCGATTTCCGTGCGGAAAACGCGCAGTCCAAATTACGGCGGGTGGTGGCGTGCGGCGGCGTGCGGCGGCATGCGGCGGCGTGCGGCGGCCGGCGGCGGCGGTGGGCGGCGGCCGGCGGCGGCGGTGGGCGGCGGCGGCGTATACGAGGTAGTCAACGCCGACCGACGACCGTGACCTTGGAATGGGTACCGCCGCCGTCGCGGCCCGGAGGCATAAATCGCGAGCCACCGCCGCCGCCGTACACAAGCTGTGCATCCGGTTTTTTTTTTTTTTTTCGCGGATCATAATATTTTACGTTTCTGGCAATTTTCGACGTGCACAATTAGTGTCGGACCGGGCCTGCGACGGCCCGGTGCGAATAAATAACGTTGGTACCTAACCGCCGACGGGCCCCGTTAAAATGACACCCGAACCGGGGCCGGTTTCGCGTTTCTCGATCCGCGGTTTCGGTTGACCGCGTCGTTCTCGCCGTGTCGCCGTGCGGTTAAGCGTATCCGAAATTCGATGACGACGCCGCGAAACTATTAAAAAGGACTGCGGGGTGACGGGCGGACGGGTGGGCCGGCCGAAGTTGTAGAAATCGCGCAGTTTCGTCGGCGCGGTAGAGCCGACACTCCGTATTTATAACTCGACGAGTTATTATGTTTGTGTTATAAATTATTTCCATCTCGGCCCATCACATACTGTTGTTGTGTGATTCGCGAGTTATCCTCGGGACGACTCCAAGGTCTAACGTACGGCTCGCGGTATTACCGTCGCGTCGTAGGGCCCCGGCAGTGCAACTGCAAAGATATTTTCCCCGCAGAACGTTGTTTGTTGTATTTCTCCTCTTCCCCCCCCCCCCCCCTCCCGCACGGGTATCGGAACCCGGGTATCGTAATTGTTATTACTACGGCGGCCGGTCTGCACCAAGCTACGACACGACGACAGTTTTTTTTTTTTTTCCTGCCATACGCATTATGGTCCATCACGATACTGGTCCGCTCCGAAAACCACTCCGCGGTCGCCGCCACTGTTGGGAACGGTTCGTGCGCGTGCGCCCGGCACCGTGGGTCGGTTCGTGTGCGTACGTCGCGCGGGCCCGCGGCCGTACGTAGCCCACCGCCGCCGACTGTCGCGGCGTCGGTTCAGTTCAACGCCGACCGACGATCCGTGTGCACGCAGTTGGGTTGCAGTCGGTTCCCACTCTTTCGCTCTTTCTCTCTCTCTCACTCACTCTCTCTCACTCGCTCTCTCTCTCTCTTTCACACACACCACACACACACATACGCACGACGACGCACAGTGCTCATCGCGCGCCGCCGTCACCAGCTCCTCATTCAGTCACCGTCCGTCGTTCTGTCCGTTTGCACGTTGCTCGCTTAAAGCGCCGTGCCGTGCAGTTCGCCGGGCGATCATACGTTCAGCAGCAGTAGTCCAGTCCAGTCGGAGCGAACCGGACCGGTCTTCGCGCAACACGACAACGTCGCAGAACATTTTTCGTAATATCGTCAAGGTAAGAGTTTTTCTTTCTTTTTTTTACGAATAGGTTTTTTTTTTTAAAATTATTTTTTAACTTTATTATTATTTTTTTTTATTGGGCGATATAAATAGAAACCGGGTGTTTTTTACATTTCAAACGATATTACAGCGCACTGCAATAATAATTATACGTGTTCGGTTTTTTTTCTCTCTTCTCGCATTTCGATAAAGTCCACCCGTTATTACAATACAGTATAGTTATTAAGTATAGATTTTAAGTACTATTTTTATTATTATTTTTTTTTTATATATATATTAGTCGTCGCGAACTTCATTATAATGATATTATGTGCCCATTGTGTCCCACCGCCGCCGTAGTCTCCGCCGCGGGGAAGAGAAAGTACCCATCTACCGCGAGTGTGTACCCGCGTACCAAACCGAAATATAATAATAATTTTTTTATTCCGGCCGACCGCGATGGTGTTTTTTTTTTCTCTACGATTTTTCTAGGTTATATACGGCGCGTAATGACATAACAGTTTTTTTCTATTTTTTTTTTTTTTTTCCCAATTTTTTCCTCCTACATATTTCCGCGCTCCGTATTATCAATCGCGGTCGTCGTTCTATTAGAATAGGTATTGTTATACCTGTTCTTAGTAGGTGCGCAACCCAACGCCGCAAAAACCGACACAAAATAAACGTACACCGCGACGAGAAAAAAAAAATTATCGGAATTATCGCCCGCCGCTCGATTATCGGTATCCCGTGCCGGATACTTTTGTCTCGTTTCTCCGGGCCCGGTACCCGTGTCGCAGCCCGTCTAATTACACGGTGCCCACCTATGACACTATTACCGTCGTAGCCGTGCGCGGTTTTTCCATTGTCCCGACGACCGTATTATAGTCCGCGGCAGCCGGTTTCATGGGCGAGTGTCTCTCTCGGCCCGGTCCCGTCTCGTCGGAAAATACCACTCTACTTGTAATCACCGTCGTCATCGTCATCGTCGTTCCGACACCCGATTCCCCGCGGCCATTTTCCCGTATACGGGCCTCTCCTCTTTTGTTACCATTGTGTATTATGCGCGGCGCGGTGATGAAACCGTCGAAACGTTCCGCGAAACACGGCGGCGGCTTTGGTTCGGTTTCGTCGCCGGGCACCGGACGCGCGAATAATCGCAATGGCGGTGGCCGCGAACCAAGTCCCCTCGAGTCTCTTGGGCGGCGGCGGCGGCGGCGGCGAAAACCGCCCGCCCCGCGCGCGAACATCCGCTCTTCCGCCCTTCCCCCCCTGTCCGTGACGACCCGGCCGGGCCCGCCAAGACGAAACCACCGTAGTCACTTTTATGAACTTGGAACACTTGGAAAATTTTACACGTCTTTTAAGCCCAAGTGACAATATCAATAATTGTATTATGGTAGTTTTGTCACCGGTTTTCGGGTCCGACCGCGCGCACTCGACGGCCGGGCGGTCGTTTTTCGATTTTCGTCCAGGTCCAGCGGTTTTGGATACAGTTTTGGGTACGGGTGGTCGAAACCGATCGCGCCGCGACAATACGATCGTTGTGTTTATTCATTTCGCGTTTCGGTTAGCGCCGCTAGAATTTCCGGTTCGGTTGTCGGGCGCGTCGTGATGTCCACCGGTTTTGTCCGCGATAGTATTGTCACAGTCCGTATATTTTCCGCCTCCGCCCCGTCGCGGGTATCGACCGCGAACGCGTTTTCAATCCTTCTGACCCGTTTCCGATGACGTATCCGTTACGACTTAAGACATACGCGTATTCGGCCGAAATCCGATTCGAAACACACGTCCGATACCCGGTTTCGTTCAGGAGTTTATTCGATTGCGTTTGATCGTTTTCGTCAATCCGTTCGTCGTCTTCCGATCTCGCCATACCCCGGGCCCGCGACGACGACGTAGCGAAACGTCCGAGCGCCACGGTCGAGTTTTTTTTTTTCATTGCGTTTCACACACTGACGGCGGTGCCGTCGGCAACGGTTGGCAGCACCGCGTTTATCGTTTTCGGGCGTACGCCATTAGCCATCCACGACCACCCGCCGCCCACCGACGACCAACAAAGTTTCACCCTTGCAGCTTCTGTACCGCACTCACTCCCATGTACTCGCGCGCCCAAGTTTTACCCAAGTTATACCCGGTTATCATTAGTATTAGTGTTTGCACGCGCGCACGATTAGTTCGTAAGTTAATATTAGTATCATTAAGGGTTCTATTCTGTTATCAACGTTTTATTTTCGACCGTCCACGGGACTGTGAACCGCGGTTATCTAGATCGGGCGGAGCGGTCCGACCCCCAGCCCCCCTCCCATGTTTTTTCCGCCTCTTTGGCGAGTTAACACTCGCATGTTTTATCATATTAAATCAAAAGCATAAATCCTTTCACGTTTTCGTATACCGAAGAGTTTTTTGCAAACTCTGCGTGGACATAGGTAAAAAAAATTACCTTTAAATAAAATCAAAATTAAAAACCCGTATCCTTAGAAAATCATGCGTCGCTGTTTAACCTCGCCTATACTGTGTTCGATTGATCATCGATCATTCGATAATCGAATTTCGACTGAAAAATCGGCTTCTGAAACACAACAACTCCAATCGAAAATGTATTTATCGATCTGAATCCCGAATTTTATATTATGTACACAAGTGATCCAATCATCTTAGTTATGTACAGGATGGCCCACGACTATTGCAATATCATGGAAATTTTAATTTTATTTCGTGATATTTGTTTTATTTTACAAAAGAAACGAATAGATAGCTTTAAAATGTTACCTACATTTTCAATTTTTTTCTTCGTCCTTATTTTTGGAGGTGAACTGACTAAGAACCTATATTTGATTATCAAACGCAACCAATCTATTACAAATCCTATAAACAGGCGGACTATCAGTTGAAATACATTTCGGTGTTGAACATTTTGATTCGTTAACGGTAATCAAAAATGTCAACACCCAAATGTATTTAAACTAACACTCCGGTTCTATTTATGGAATTTGTACTGTTAGTTGCCATTTGAAACTCGGCAGTATGTAAGTAGGTATTCGGTTTATATTCGAAAATGAGTGCGACAGAAAGTAATGATAATGTAGCATTGTAGTGTTATCTACTCGTTTCTTAAATTGTCAAAAAAAAAAAAAATCTGAAAAAAGTTTATACCTATTCTCCAAGATAACTTTATAATATTTCCCTTTATAATATGTATTAAGAGGATGTCATCGCACCATTTTTCTTTTTCTCTGTGTGACCCACGCAGGACATGGCGAATTTTCTTCATGTACCTGAAGTGCTCAGAATGAACTATTGACCTCCAATCAAAGTCCGAGATTCTCGATTGTCCCGCGTCTGTGTTTTTTCGTTATGTCGATTTTCAAGCGAGATACAACTCGTGCAAAATATCGAAATTTTTTAAAACGCCTCTTTTATTTCGCTTAAAAATTATTTTGTCGAAAAACACCGACGCGATACATACGGAATATACGGTCTCGACTTTGGATTTAAATAACTGGCGTAGTTCGCTCAGACACTGAGCCTAACATTATAGCAAACACGTGTTTGTCGGTCGTCGCAAATTTGCGCTATCGTGTTGGGGTGTCGCAGAGAGAAAACAAATGGCGTGGCTGTGACGTCCTCCTAATCCGTAACGCGCAACGACTCTATTAATAATAAAAATTAATGGCGTGTTTTTAATGGAAACAAAAAAAAAAAAACTAAACAAATGTTTCTTAGCCGCCCTCGGTATTTAATATATACGAAAACGACGTGTAAAAATCGGCCTTTCGCAAAAGGTCGGACCCCGCTCCCGTTCTGGACAATTGATCTGGACGATAAACCGCGGTTAGGTTAGGTATAAACCGTGCAGCAATGTCGGTATGCACCGGGCGCGGACGTTCGCGCCAACAATTCCGTGTTTTGTTTCGGCCGACGTCCGTTTTAGGTAAGTATATTATTATATTGTATTATAATTTCAGTATACAAATAATAATAGTAATGTAACGTGACGTGTCAAAATACGACAGTCGAGTTCTCTTCCGCGTGTCGGAGGTCTCGATTAAAAAAACCGTGAATTAATTCCGCGTACGTGAACATCCGTGTGTTCGTGTACGCGTGAATTTATTATCCGCGTTCACCTGAATATAACTACATACACGGGTGGGCGTCATTAAGGGGTGACGAGGGGTAACCTAACTGCTATCGCCCGATGGCGGGGGAAGGCTGATTAATAACTACGTTGCTCTATGAGTAATTTTCTCAAAAAAAAAAGTATAATTTTCTCGTTTTTATTTTGTTTCATAATGCCATCGACACGAATGCAATAATAATTATTATACCGTCGGCTATATCGAACGTACCCAAAGATCAGTCAACAGAAGATTACTCATATTTCTGAATGTATTTTATAGTTTTCTATATACGTACCTAATTCTAATGAAAAATATTGACTGGAACAATTGAAAACATTATTCAAGATGCTTACTATCCCATGATTTTACTTAAAACGTGTTTAGGTTGGGTTTCACGTGAAATGGACACCTCTATATAGTAATAATAATTGTTGTTGGGTAGGTTTTATTTTCCCCAGAGGTTTATTGTATTATTTACAGCAGTTTTTTTTCTTTATCCGTCTCCCCCGTACCACTGTGTACGCATCGCATTTCAACGATTGCCACTATATGGTTGAATTTAGGACCTAAGATGAATTTAATGAAATCGACCTCGTTAATGAGTTATTAATGGTTAAATTATAACGGGCATTTCTTCACGATAAAAACAAATCATTCGGACTAGGACATAAAATGTGTATAATACTGGTACCTTTGTCCTAAACTAAACCGAGAACCTCAACAATTGAAGTGCGATGCGTATTCGTTACTGTATTACGCGTGAGCCGGACAAAGAAAACAAATAATGTGTAGAGGCACACCTCAAGAGGGCGTGTTACCCGGACGACATAGTAGTGAATTCGCATTCAACGAGGACAACATTGTGCCGTTAGTTTTGATATTATAGTGAATTTGACCTATTATTAAACCTATCAAGACGAGAATGTTAACTGAAAACAACGTTGACGATATTTTAATGTCGTTTTAACTTTTAATCGAGATATCAACATTATTGTAATATTTTTCCCGATTAGAAATTTGAAATACCGAGAAAAAAAAACGCCATATTTACACGGATAATGTTCTCGTCTTTAAGTTTGATACGGTTAGGTTAGGTTAACGCAAATTTGCTATGCCTGGTATTATCTTGATGCTTTTTCTATATTACTATACGCTCTGTAAGTGGCGTTAATGGCCTTGCTGGGTGCAAGGGTATTTTGCAAATGCATCCCGTGAATTCAATTTTTTAACACATTTCAAATATGTAGATACAGATAATTTTATAGAATTTTCAGAATACTACAATTATTGTGTAAATACATTTCTATAAAAATCGTTTTTAATGGTTTTATCATAATAATTTAGCGATAATTATATGTAAATTATTCGTAGATTAGAACCGATTTCGTTATTGTCCAAGTTTTTTTTTTTTTTATCAAATTTAATTTGATTGATATCAGAAGACATAAAAACAGCATAAATTATATTATTGAATATGTATTGGTAGTACATATTATGGAATTTTGTGAATTTTTAATTTTATTATTAAAAATATATAATGTAATAAATTCTTGTAAAGTTTTTTTAAAACTTATATATTGATCACGGGGACGTGGTCAACATAGTGCACGGGCAATTCTACTTACTACTTTGCTCGTTTATTTTACAAATATTGAATATTCAATGCATTGAAATATTATCTATACACCGTTGAGTGCAGTTTGCGCAATTTGTATTTACAGTGTAATTGAGTACCTACATTTGTGCATTCCTGATTTATTTATGTTTATTTAAAATACATATATGCACACTGAGATATATTGAAATAGGTTTTTGAATATTGTAGATACTATCAATAATCAATATGTTAAAATTGAAAAATAGAATTTTATATGAAAATGTATTAATTTTGTCCTTTATATGTGGTACACGATCAAAGCGAGCTGCTTTACTATTGAATTTTCAATATTCGTTTAAAGAAAATTATGAAATCACGCCCCCGGATATGAATAAACGTTATCTCGGATACGATTTAAGGTCTATATAGGTACCTTTTTTAAGCACGGGACCGAACGGGGAAAATTCGACGTTATTATATTTTATAAAATTCGAACATTACCATCTTGTGTTTCGTATAGTTAACAAAGTGGAACCAAGATACCGTGTTCTATATCACTTAAAACCCTTTAACCTTTAATAACGGTTTGGCAATCGTGTAGTATAGATATCCATTAGTTCTTTACGCAGTTTTTTCTCTATATAAAGACAATATATGAACCAATTAAAAAGAGTCTGGATAACCCAATCTACTATAAAGACGGTCGTATCCTATACAATTCCAACCAGACTGAACGAAATATCGTAGTTATTAACCTACACGAAAGTAATCCGTAAAATTGGTTGACCACGATTAGAAAACACACATATTATTTAAAGACAAACGCGGTTTACCGAATTGTTATTCGAAATACTTACTCCATTTTTGTTCGAGACATTTTTCGTACACGCCTGTTATTTTAAGTTTTAACCAAAATTAGAAGAAAAAAAACACTGGGTTTTTTCAATCAAACACGCTTTTATTCCTTATAATTTTTAACCGTTCAACCGTTAAAAATCGGGTTTTATTTAGATTCAAAAACATACATTTTAAATTTTGATAAACGTTTTTCCTTCTGCTTCCTCATCGCCTCCTACTATTCTCGCTTTCCGTCACATCGCCTAACTAAAATATTTGTATTATATATACCTACTACTATAAAATTTCTCTACTCGATTAACGTTTAGATTGACCTTCGGCCGGTTGTTAAATATTATTTCCTTGATTATTTCGCTAAACAAAAAAAAAAAAATGAAATAAGTAACCTGCCGGGCTTAATATAAACAAATATTTAAAAAAAATCAAAGAATTATCGATAAAATTAAATCTATCGATTGTGACTTATAAACTACACGGAAGAGATGTGTTGATAAGAGAATGCACTCGCACCCCCATTACAATTTTCATCTATAATTGGTCTAAGTTAAATTTTGATTTTTTTTTTAAATTTTGTACAACCATATTATGTATCAAAAATTTTGCTCAACAATTATACTATGTTTTTTTTTTGGGGGGGGGATGGGGGATTGGCCTCGTTAAATTTTTGCACTCCTGACAATCCCATTGAGCGAATATACTATGATTTTACTAACAGTAGTTTTCGATAGTTCTCTGCCACTCACCTATATACTTACTTAACTATATACTCGTATCTCAAAACCATGTGTGATTAATACGTGAAACATAACCGCCTAACAGTATACAAAGTGATCAATCCCCGAACGACACTCGTTATCTATCTCGGATAGTATTAACTTTTTTATTTTTTTCTTTAGACAGTTATTTAAGAAACGAGTAGCTCTTAAATTTTAGATTACCGTTATTTTCGGGAATGAACCGATTGCCTACTTTTGATTTATGAACAGTGACCTATATTAAAGATACCATTTATAGACTGAGTATTAATTAATACGTTTAGGTATTGAAATTTTCGATTTTCGCCGACCCGTTTTGGTAGGGGAAGTATGTAGTGAATCATTATTTATTTACGTATGCTGGCGCAGTGCGCGGCTTGTGAATTGTCCTCCACTACACACTTCCTACCTAAATTTATAGGTAGAATATCTCGTCAACCATGTTGTTGACGAACATTATAACACTATAGTCTATTTAAATTAATGGTACTTTTCAATACCCCAATCTGTGTATGAGATTTTTAATTTTTTAATTTTTAATTTTACCAGAAATCTTGTTCCAATTAAAAAAATAAATAACTTAGCAATGGTTTTCAGTGCCTATTCAGATATAAATTTAATAATCTTATGTGTCCTAATTTCTCAACTTTCTATTTGCAACAGTGGCTATTGCACCCGTTCCCAGTATCACTTCTTTTTTTTTTTTTTGCTAAGTAGTTATTTTGTTTTAGAAGGTTCCCCCCAAAATTCAAATCTAAATCCGTACCCGGTTAGGTGCGCCATTAAATTTCTACGTGACGACGTGTAATTCACGTGGCTTTTTTTTCTTTTTCTACACGAGTGCTTTTGTACACCGCCATTATATCTTTATTGTACTGTACATAGATAAAATACGCCTAATAATATAATATTATTAGATATACATTTGTTACAACAAAACATTTAGAAAGGCGTGACTGTATTCTGATTTTGTTACGGAAAAATTGCACCGCGGACGTATGCTTGAAAACCTATAGAAAACCTATAGAGCACCGGACGCCTATTAATTTTGTAAAAGTTTAGGTTGTGCCGTGTGTTATTGTTTATTACATTGCTATTATAATTCATGTATTCCTAATGTATTTACACGCCGCGTGTGCCATATTCGAAACTGTTTTTAAAATATACTTATGACATTTTATAACTTGGTCGATCGTAAAATTTCTTTAAAAAAAAAAAATAATAAGTAAAAACTGACATACTTCACACGATGATGAGAAACTATTCCTGGTAGGAAAGTTGTTAACAGATAAAAAAAATAAATAAATAAATAAACATTGTAAAACCAATACATTCCTCGTTTTGGTCAGAACTTAAAACAACAATAATTATTACTACATCAGGCTTATCATAGTTTTAATCAAACACCGGCCTCGCGTTTTTGATTACGAAATGTATTTTATCGTACATTGATGAATCACACTTTGTCTGTTTAGAAGGAATGCGGGGAGTTTAGGGGGTGGGGGTTCTGGACTTCCACAATTTAAAAGATTAGAAACCGACCGCCGATTCCAACTGCGAAGTATACAAATTCCCATTTTTTCAAAGCAAATATTGTATTACTCGTAGTATACCTAGGTAGACTCGTCTTTCGTCTAGCTATTTTGCCGGACGTGACTCTTTTCGATCTTAATCGCACCCATCACTTTTCGGCCAAACCAATAACAACAGTTACATGTTATACATATTGGAAAAGTATAAAATATGAAAAAAAAAGTTATAGAACACACATAAAAATTAACGTATACAAATGATCAAATATGTATAAGTATGCATTATTATATTATATATCTTATCAATTGTTATAACGCTGCGATAAAGTCATGAAAACCCGTTGATATTTATTTGGTATTTATATGAGTATCAGCTTTTGTGCCCAAACGAAAATAGTTTCACTGTTTAACGAAAACAGAAGGTTTGTAAAAACAAATAAGTAAGGTTTTTTTCTTCTGAAAATAGATATTTTAGCTTTATACTTATTTTATCATTACTATAGATCGTCTTTTTCACAGATGATCTTTATCGCCTGTATATTTTTTGTTTGGTCGAAAACAGTTATGCCCGCTTTGCCCCGACCGATTTGAGTTCTGACATGATCTAAGTCCGTCCCGTTTCGAGGTTCGCATCCAGAAAGTCTCGAAATATAGAGTTTTCTGAATAACCGTGTACCCGGCCTTCAAATTTTTATCCGGGCTATTGTTTTTTTTTTTTTTAGATTTTATACAATTATTACTCCTACTTTTAAATCGCGAAAATAGGCCAAATGTATGTGGTGGAAGGGAGATGCGTATTGTTTAAACTAGAAAGAGTCAAAATAACCACTTCGTGGAACTTTGGCAATGGTATTTCAAAAAACAAAAAAAAAACTAATGTATCTATTTATGTAGGCATGGCTAATGAATCGACTTTGATGATTATTTTTTTTTTTTTTGTTGAAGTTATACTGGTTTTAAAATGTTTTTCGCAAACGTTATTATACGGGTATACTATGTATAGAAATTGCAACAAACCGGCGTTTTGATAAATGTAATAATTTTTGGCTAATAAATATTTGTAAAAAAAAAAAAATATTTTTTTTTCCATTGCAGTACTATGTGCGACTGGCTTTTAAATTTTTTTAATATTTTTTTGCATTTACACATTTCATAATATACAAGGTGATTGAACATTTATGTTACAGCCATTTTATCATGTAAATATTGAAAATAGAGAAAAAATGTATGGTACAAAAGTTTTTCGATTTATAAACGTCTAAAATAATTTATACATATTTTTTTTTTTAGGGGGATTTCGGGGGTCGAATTTTAAAATTCAATTCGGAACCTATATTAAAAATTCGATAAATAGAGACGGAGCGTCAGATTAAATACATTTTAGCGTTGAAACGTTTGATTTCGTCAGGTTAGGTTAGGTTAGGTAAGGTCAACCCGTTGACGAGATATTCTACTTTTTAATCTAGGTACCTATGACTAGAAGATTAAGTGGAACACTACGTGCTCGTGTGTTGGCACAATTGAATTTCAAAAGTTGACCCCCGAAAACCTCCCCGAAAAAGAAAGTAAAAAAAAATAATACATACAAATTAATTTAGGCGTTTATTAATCGAAAAACTTTTTTATTGTGCATTTTTTCCCTCCTTTTGTTTTGCTCGATAAAACGGCCGTGACATAAATTTTGAATTGCCCTGTATATACGCGCACAGAGAGATAATAAACAAAAAAAGCAAAAAAAAAAAAAACTGGCTAGTTTATCCTTTATCCTCGATCTCGTCTCTCTTATACAGCCGTTGTTCTTTGTTTGGAATACGGTCGGGTTTTATATAATGTACTCGGAAAACCCACTGGCAGATAACGACGTCTCGTAGTTATTAAAATAAAAATATGAACGTGTGGGTAATGGGTATTATCAGTGTAGACAGACATAATAATATTATTGCCTGTCCAGTTGTTTTTAATAACGAAAAGTTTCACATGGCCGTACAATATTAATCTTGTTTTAATTTCTTATATTACCCGGGGAAAAAAAAAAGAAAAAAAAAAAAGGTTATTATTGGAGAGTATACAGTGGAAAGCGAGGATTTAACGGAATTGAGTCGCGCGAAAAGGACAGCACGGAGATCCGCGGCAAACCGATTGGTTGATTGAAGACGAGAAGAGAGAAACGAGGGAGGACTACGGCAAAAAAAAATCCGGCGAAAAATACGCGAACGCGGAATTTATCATAAAAATAATTTAGTCAAACAAATTTATAAAATTAATCACTACGCGTTATTATCCCCCTTCCCTTTTCCCCTCTACCCTGTTAAAGCGACTAGTATAATAATAAATCGCATCAGTTTTTTTATACCGAGCATTTATTAAATTTTTGAAATTTACTTTAATATTATTATTTTTGTTTTGTTTTTTTTTTTTTTTTATCGCGATTCTTACATGATTAAAACGCGTTATTGTAATATTAATATCCATACCTGGAGTATACGTGACTAAATAAAAGTAATTTATACGGTTTAAAATTGAAATGTATACAAAGTACGTAAAAGGCGGTTAGTTTAATTTACGTTGGTGTAACGTACTCGATCCGGGCATTATAATATTATTAAAGCGTAGTTATTTTGTAATACCTCATTTTATAATTATAATTCTTCCGAAACTCGAAATTAATCGTTATTCGGACGGGCATACGACATTGTAACAATACAGTATAAGTATCCGTGTCTGGCCATTAAAATTCACTTATTCCCAAGTTACTATTAGTAATCGTCGGGATCGGGTGGGATAATTAATTTTTGTTTACCGCACGCCATTACCCGATTCGGATTATAAAACGGACGTTTCAAATCGATTTTGAGTCTGTGTTTTTTAATCCTCGTTAAAATATCTACAATTTCCGTGTAACCGCAAATATTTCAGATTTCAATTTCAGCTGCCGTCGTGAATAGTCAGGCGCCGACTAGACCGCCGACTTTGGGGATGCTAAAATCATGGACACGTTAAACCCCCGTAGGTGCTATGATGCCCACAATCCCCTCTCCACGACACTTGCAATAAGCGACTTGACGTTTCTTTTGCAATTTTGTACAATATACAAATATTTTATAACTATTTTAACGACAGAGTAGATGGATCGCTGATAAAAATATGATGTACACCGGATTCCAGAAACCTTGATTTTTCCAATAATTACCAAGATTTCTTATATGATTTTCTGAAAAATTACCGAAAATGTCCACGACTACCGAACATTTATACACTGATTTCCGTTAGAATACCCTCTGATTTTAACATAATTTTTCATACCCGCATGAAATACACGGGAAAAAATATTAAGTCGTTACTGTAAAAAAGATTATTGGTTTATTTTTTCGAGGGGTGCTCAAGACCTCCCCTACCACCCCTTAGTCGCCTCTATAAATTCATAATATCGATTGAAATCGAGCGTGTACCAATAGTAAATAAACTTAATTTTTACTCGGTAACGACTCGATTTGAGGAGACAGGAATTGAGTAAGTGAGGGAGGCAAACCTCATTAGCCCTTTACTATTTGCCCCCCCCCTGCGTATTATTCGGCGCTTAAGTTATTAAGGCGTTTAAAGTGTCAACAAAACCCGTTCCATACATGGTAGAAGATTCAGTTATTTTTTTGTAAATTGATTAATCGGTTTTATACGTGTATAAAAAAAAAAAAAAGAATAAAAAATTTAATGGCGATTCATTTTTTACGGTCGATGGTTTTTATCCTGGCACACTCAACATAGACAGCACTCGAATGCGCGTTTCACGAAACCGCGTTTTGAACGCACAATATTTAGAAAACTACACTAATGCCACGTTAATAATAATTATACTCGGTAAATAACTTTTTACGACGACGTCGTGACCTCTAAGTTAATATGGATCGGATTACGAAACGAACAGCCACCGCCGCCGCTGTCCGCAGCATAATACAATACTATAGATTTTTGTAAAGCCGAAAATGTCGGTTTCGCTCGGACATAAAAAAGAAAATAAAACCGTACAGGGTGTTCTTTGCGGGATTTGCGAAATTTCTTATCACGCGCCCGATCACTAATAATACTATTGTTGTCAAACCCTACATATTATACACGCTGTGTATATACCCGACCGTGTGAAATTTGGCCGCCGGTACCTACTTCTATTATGTTCAACGCCCGACCAAAACGAATCTAATAAAGATCGAAACCAAATTGTTATTTTGTTAATATTATAAAATTGTACGTATTAAGACGCGAGGAAATCGTGTTTATACAATATTAGCGCGGCC
Source organism: Cinara cedri (assembly GCA_902439185.1). NCBI lineage: Eukaryota > Metazoa > Arthropoda > Insecta > Hemiptera > Aphididae > Cinara > Cinara cedri. Next base: position 448,275 of record CABPRJ010000516.1, on the reverse strand, counting down.
GTAATACTAATAAAAATACACGAGAAACTAACAAAGAATTATACGAGTCCAACGACTGAAATACATAAAAACATTATACAATAATAATCATACTTGCTCATAGTACTAATTTTTGTGCAATTCTCGCGAAATAGACCTGATAACGCGCGTGTTTTAGTTCGTAATTTCAGCTGATAAGGTCTCTAAAATTCGACTCGGTGTTTTGTAACATTGATAATACAAATTATATAGGTGAAACCGTTGTTATTAGGTCTGGTTCGATCAGGTCTCGGAGGCGTGCGCAGGGAGACGGACGTTAGGGGTCATATCTACATCTCCTCCAGGGTGGCTTTTTAACGTAACAACTACGATTGTGTGTGTGTGTGTGTGTGTGTGTGTGTGTGAGTGAGTGAGTGAGTGAGTGTGGGCGCGGTGTAATTTAATCTTGAAATGTATGTTTGTATATATATATATATATTATTTTTCAGCCAAGTTGCGAGGGAAAGCTTGATTTATTGTGATTAAACATTGGTCTTTAGGATCCGGCTTTTAAATTCCCATTGTCGAGTCGGGTAAAAAAGAATGGATTCTTTTACGATTCCCATTTGCTAAATCTTCTCTCACATTGAACGTCTCCGGACACACGGTCGCTAGTCTTGTATTTCGCGGACTTTTGAAGTCCTATGCACACGATGATATAGTTATAGTAGTTAGTTACTTACTTTCGCGGTACACGTATCCATCACATAGACAGCGTCCTTATGCGATGATGTATGCAGCGCGAAGTGATAGCAGTACGCGACATATTATAGATGAGGCGGTAGTAGGTGGCGCGTATATTAGTAACGGCGGTAGTTACTATTTCACTGTCACGACGTCACGCGACAGTAAAGTAGACAATAAATAAATGGACCGATTCGATATTGTCGGGAGAGAACCATAATTACGAAATTTCGACGTTACATAATGGGCTGTAAAATTTTTTCTATATTATTCATAGACAGTAAATAAAATAATATTTGACTTGAATGTTCTGTTAATATATGGAAATTCGGTTCCCAGTACTATTTACAACAAATGCAAATGATTATTATAAATCCATAATTACTTACCGCGAACTAAACGACATTGAACATTTGATAATTAATATCAACTATCAGAAAAAATTATGGATTTTAGTTAATGATTTGTTACATAATATAATATAACCTTAAAAAAAAGCCTCTGTCCCGTTGTGTTTCTCTTGTAGGTCGTACGTTATAACATTCTCTTTTCCTCGAAAAAAACGAGATTTCTTCCGGAGACAGTATACTATAGACGTGTCCTGTCCATATTTGATTATTGTCTACGGATTTCGTAACCGTCGACTATCAAGTGATGGTTGCTTTCGCGATAGTCCGGCTGTGAAATTACACACCGCGATAGTGACTAGCGTCGTGCGGACCGAGCTCGATCCGTTCAAAATATCGTTTGTCAAATATTGTTATTGTGACCGCTGATAATTTATGCGAATAGGTCGTTGTACTTTTAACTGTATTTATACGGTACCTAATCCGGTTTCGTCGGTTTAGTCGGTATTTCGTTTTTTGTTCGCGGTCGGAAGTTTATAAAAAAAAAAAAAAAGCATTTATAGGTGATAGATTGTATATTTTTTTAGTAAATGTGTATAATACGTATATAGGTACCGTAATGTAGATAAACGAAAAAATATATTTATCGCGTATATTATAATAATACGCCTATTCCGTGGTATTTGATCGAAACCGAAAAAACAAACACATCTATAAACGCCTTATTATATAGAGTGCCATATAGCGAACGAAATTAATACTAAAATATAATACGACCGTAAAGGATAAGGTTAAAAAATAATGATTTTGTGTGTCCGAGCAATTTCGTGGGACGGTATAGAATATTATAGACTTTTGCGTGCGGAAATAGCTTATAGATTGGTAAAAAAAAAAAAAAACCGGTATCTCGAATTTCGTTATTATTTTTTCCATAGCATTTCCATCTCGGAGAATTATAAAAATACTTTTTTTTTTATATATATATATATATATATATTTATACCTGATACGTGTGTGTGTGTGTGTGTGTGTCGGATTACACTCGTCCCAAACGCACAATTATCGTTCGCGATATATATTTATTAGTTTTTTTTTTTTTTTTGTTATATTTTACGTTATATTACGCTGTAATACGGTGTACCGTACACGTTTATTTACACGTCGTGCTCGCGTTTTTATTGTCAGTTCGGAATTCCGGCGACGAAACACCACAGGTGGGTAACGTCGGTTGGGTCGGGTCAGGTTAGATCTCGCTTATAATAATACAATGTAAAATGCATGTGTGGCGCGCCGATCGCAGTTTCGTCGTCCCGTACGCGCGCGCGCGCCCCGCTCGGATTGGTTCGTCCGTAGTTCTTCCCGGCTACAATTATTGACCTACCTGTCGGCAGATGGACTAGTATCCTTCAGTAAGTTACCTACAGCCGTATAGTTTCATCCCGGAGACTCGATTTAAAAAAAATTCAAGTCGACATCGATCGCGTTGCCCGTATCGGACAATGTCGTTTTAGACGACGATACACTTGCATTAACCTATCGTAATTAATTATGCTCCTATACTGTACGGACACGCGTTTCGAACGCATTTCAATAGCGACCAACACTTTTATGGGCGCTTGTGTACAATCGAACAATTTGATTAGAAATAATGAGTAAATACGTAGATGTATAGTCGCAGCGCTCGAACGGGGAAAATAAAATAAAAACGGTTACAAGACTAAAAACAAAAAAAAAAAATGTAGAGCGTCCCTTGCAATCATCGAACTCGTCCTAACTCGTGATGGGCTTCGCAAACAAAACGAATGGTTTTTTGTTGCCCCGCGATGGCGCCCCGACAATTTAACTCACGGTTTATCGTGAATTGCAATTAATGGCAAACAAAAAAAAAAAAAAGTTCAGCGTAATGTAATACTGTTTTTTTTTTCCTGTATAAGCGTTCAAAGTTCATAGTTTGACGAGAATGCAAAAAAAAAAAAAACTATTTACCGTTCTACTTCAAACTAACTGTTAGAGGCACGCTCTAGAGTTTCTAAAAATGTAGACCCATCGGAAACGCAGGCTTGGAAACGACGAGCCGAGCACATCGCGTTACTCTAAACGGGCGGAGGAAACGCGCGTTTGCGATTTCGGCTTGTACGTTTTTTAATCTATTACGGTTATTCATACGGTTTTGGAAAACCGTACGCGACGGCGTATACCCGACAGCTGACACTGTACGCAACTACTTAAAACAAACGAACGTCGAATATGTGACGGTAAAAAAAAAACGAGAAACCCTCGAACTTGAAAACACGATGCGCCCGTCGAGAGCGTGTTTTGGTTCGAGCTAGAAAATGTTTTCTCTCGTCTTCAGTCCGTACGGGACGGGGCCCGTCGCCGCAGTTCCCCGTACGCTTTCCCAACGCGATTCTCCATCCCACTCGTAAACCATCCACGTCCCGCGCGTCGTTATCACTATCGCGGTCCGTACATCTGCGCGTTCCGTCGCCGCCGCGACGTCCCATGGATTTCGCCGTCCGTTCCGAATTTCCGTTTTTGCGTTCCGCGTCCCCGGTGTTCTCGTTTCATCCCCGTCCGATCGGCATTTTATACGTTGAATCCGTAAAACGCGCGTTGTTCCTGCGCGAAAGTCCGAAGCGCCCCAACAACGACAGGTCCCGGATCGCCGCGCGGCCGGATTCACGACGATTCGAATGACAGCGTTGAAATTTTCGAAAACCGTATTTGTCGGCCGTAACGAGCGAAAACGCGATAGTTCGAACCGTGCGTGTGTTAGCTAAATACCCGGCGAATAAAAATCGATATAACTCTACGTCCAATCCGATGCCAACACCCAAATAACGTAACATTGTTCGTCAGATAAAATAATGATAAAAAATAATTTAGCCCGTTTATAATTTTTCGCCGGTTAAAAAACTTCAATTGCGTACTACATTGCCATAACGATTATTGTTAAACGCGTTGTAAAATACGATGGCGTTTAAGCGGTTTGTGAAACTGTAAAACGTATTCGTATTGTCTTGTAAAAAGAAGAAAAAAAAAACTGACAACTGTTGTAGGTAAAAAGTTGGGAACGTATAGGACGCAGAGGGAAATTTCGTGTGTACCCGTGCGCAACGGTTTTTTCAAAAACGATTCTGAGCGGAATTCGATTACGCGTATTTACGATTTTCGACAAAATCTGATATTAAAATTCTTATGAAAATACAAAAAAATTACATTACGTATTTTTGATCACAAAGTACGACTCGTAATAAATCTGCTGCGTAATCCTGTTAAGTTGTCATGCATTTCTGTTTGGTCTAACAATCGTATCCACAGAGGTACCTACCGAGTAAAACACTCCGTAAAATTGAAAATATTACATTTCGTACATTTTCCCGCTGTCCCGTTTTTTACGTTTTTTCCCCCAACTATTATGAAAACCTCTAGAAAAAATCGAAAATTGCCCTCTCTAAATTAACCACCCAGATAGAATTTCTTATCAGAAAAAAAAAATAAACATCATTGTAAAATCAATACTCTAAACAATTTTTTAAAAACCCTGCGGACGGTTTGTGTGAAATTATAAAACCGCGTTCCGAGCGTTTATCAAATGAACATAATCCTTATTATTTAATCGGCGTTTGTTTGTGCGTCGCACGGCCAATTATAATACTATACCCCTACAGTATTTGCGCGCTATTTCGAAAAGCCACGTTTCGATTTCGTTTTGTTTTACCTATCCCTATACTTGCTGTACTCGGAGCGCATTTTTCGATAGCAAAATTATAATAACATGCGCGTATTCAATCGAAAAAAAAATCGGGGTCTAAAAAGAAAAATACCCCGTTCGCTATAACCGTTTTCTTATCAGCGAACATTGAACGGACTGTTACTGTTCAAACACGAACAGTTTCGATAAATGTTTAAAAAAAACGATTTAATTTCAAACCGATTTACGTGTCCGTCACACAACCGCGTTCTAGACGCGATACGTTCCTCGTTGTTTCAATCATTATAATTCGACCTGAATGTGTATAATGAGTATTTTTTAAAAAAAAAAAACCAATCGCAAAAACCTCCTATTATATAAGACGTAACATCCGCTAACAAATACTACCCCGTGTACTTCGTATGTAACATATTACAACGTGTAACAAGGTATAAATCGAATTCATTGAAAATCGCGTTTTAACATTTTACATTACCTAACCTGACCGTGTGCGTTTTTTAACCGATTGTAATTTGTGAGTGTTTTTTTTTTTTTATTTCGTGACGATTTCGCAAGGTATACTACCTCGTATACCTATAACTCGGTTTCGCATAAAATTATTTTTATTATTATTTTTTTTTTCCTTATTCTGCGCTCGCTTCCACGGTTTTCGAAACTTCTTTAAAAATTCATAACAAACAAACTCGACGATAAAATTATACTTTTAGAACAATAATACGCACAATGCACCCGTTAATTTAGTCGCGTTGTTTTTTTTGGTTTTCACTCGCTCGCGGTATTTTTTTGAAAATTCAGCGAAATTCCATTAACGACTGCTTTATAATTGTTATTAGAGTCGAATCGATAAAATAATCCATTTTGTAATAGAATCTTAAGCCGTTTTTTTTTTTTTTTTTAACGATATTGAATAGACGCCGTGTGACGTTTCGATATCCGATGAAATAATACAATTGATTCGGAATACTCCGTTTTTTTAAATAAAGTACTTGTACCTATTTCGGGGGAAAAAAACACTTGCGAAGTAATAATTATTTTAAAATTAATGAAACCTATGAATATTTAAATATCCGTTAAAATATTTTACGTTTCACCGATAATCGGTGGTGCACAAGTGCGGCTCTAAGTCATTCGAAATTATTCCGAATTCAGTGGCGGCGCGAAGTATTTTAACTCATATCGTTTGAGAATCGTTGGCCATCGTTTAAAAATCAAACGTGAATAATAGTGTTGAAATAAATAAGCTTAAACGCGTAACGAATAGAAATCAAATTTACTTAAAATCTACCGAGAAGAAAAGAATCACGATAAAAATCATTGCCGCAGCACATTGTAGCGTTTAAGGTTATTTTTTACGATTTTTAAAACGATTTCAACCGGTACGTTTATATGCACGGCCACAACAGAATTTCGCGAGAAATTCTCCGGTGCGGTGATAATTTTTAACGGATGCATTTTATAAATAGACCCGGTAAACCCTTGAGGTTTCGACTTTAGCAAAAAAATATTCCGTAAAATCTATTCCGAGAGCTACATACCTGTATAGTAGAACACCATTCCGTGAAGTATTGATCATTCGCTCTTGGAACACACTGTATATAGAGGCTTTTTTTTTTTTTGCTATTGTTGCCGCTATTGATCTCTCGACACAGAAATTAGTTAAACCGTTTGTGCGTGTGTGTGTGTGTGTTTTTTTTTTTTATACGTAATATAGTCCCGACACTCGAGTTTATTATTGCCCGATACCGATGTATACGTAAACGATTGGACAATATAATATCTCGGCGTGCGCTATCGAAACATAAAAACTAAATCGTAATAATTTAATGCGCCGAACACACAAGTGGCCTACTTATGTTATACTCTGTATAGGTATATGAATTGTTAATTCCGAGGTATTGACTCGTGTGCGTTTAAGAACTGCAATTTTAGGTGTTGGGCCGGCGGGTATGGATAGGTGTTTGAACAACACGTCGACGGTAATCTAGAAAACGAAGAATCGAAACGAAACCCGTAATTATACATCATAAATACAATAACCTATATATATATATAAAAGAAATTTTGCAATGCCTAAAACGTTAATTTGTATTAATCGTTCGCGCCACGGTCAGATTGTGTCTTCTGTTATTAAAATAATATTACCTATGTTAAAATCGTAGTGTGCGTTTTGCTCTAACGGAGACGGCCAGCGAAACAGAAATAAAAACAAATTCTCCGGTTTCCCTTTAAATTATTATAATAATATCTCTCGGCGTTGTGGTGTTTATCAGACCGGGGAACGACTGCCATAATATACGGTTATGATAATTTTTATTCTGTTGTGGCACATCCACTACTTATTCCTATAATAATAGACGCTGTTTTTTTTTCCGCCGTTTTGATTCGGACCGTAGTATTATTATCCGATCCACTGCGAGCGAAAATAAAATACGACAGTCAGATATCGATGCCAATACTTAAAAACAAAAGTTTTTTTTTTTTCTCTTCTCATCGTCGGATGCCGTCGTCATTTGACACCGGCGCGATCTCGGCCGCGCGCGGAAAAAAATGTATCGTGTACTTGCAGTATAGTTAATATCGTTATACGCGTGCTAACGGATGTATGTTTTGTGTTACAGGATTTATTGAGTAAAAGCGGTTATGATGAGGGTTGAATTGGAATCTGCGGTGAAGTTCATCATCACCATGTTGAGGGCCGGACACCGTTCCAGATTAGTTCGGAGCAAGGTCTCGAGCTTCTTTTTGGAGCCCGAGATCGAGATGTTGCAGTGCTCGTTGATGACCGTCATGAGTAACCAATATCAGGACTTTTGGTTCCCGGAGTCACCGAACCGCGGTTCCGCATACCGTTGTATTCGGATCAACAAGGACAAGATGGATCCGACAATCGCCAGGGCAGCTGCCATGTGCGGTCTCTCGTGCAACTTAATCCGTTCCTATTTGCCGGACGAGCTAACATTGTGGGTGGACCCAGCTGAGGTGTCGTACAGGATCGGCGAGGAGGACGGAAGCATTTGCATTTTGTACGAAGGGCCAAACCCTCCGGAGCCGGTCACAGCAGAACCGGAAAATTACGGATCTTCGATGTCATCATTGTCTTCGCCCCATTCGCTGTCTAACTCGATGTCTACTTCGCCAGGTTCTATGTCGTCTTCTCCGCAATACAACAGCCATATGTCTCATCAACAACAGCTACACTTGCAGCAACAACAGCACCATTTGCAACAACAGCATCAGCAGCAACAGCATTACCAGCAGCTGCAACAACATCAGCAACAGCTACAGCATCAACAACAGCAGCACCATCAACAACAGCAGAACGCATCCATGGCTCAGATTGATTTAGGCTGCAACCTAGGTGGTAATCACGGTGGCAACATTGTTGGAAACATCATTGGGAATATGGGCGGAAACCTTGGTGGCAATATGATTGGAAACATTGGTGGAAATATGGGTGGAAACATCAACAGCGCTATGATTGGCAACATGAGTGGACACATGGGTGGGAACATGGCTGGAAATATAGGCAATATGGGCGGTAACATGGGTGGAAACATCAGCAATAACATGGTTGGAAACCTCGGCGTTAACATGGGTGGAAACCTCGGTGGCGGCATGAATGGAAACCTCGGTGGCGGCATGAATGGAAACCTCGGTGGAGGCATGAATGGAAACCTCGGTGGCGGCATGAATGGAAATCTCGGTGGCGGCATGAGTGGAAATCTCGGTGGCGGCATGAGTGGAAATCTCGCTGGCGGTATGAGTGGAAACCTCGGTGGCGGCATGAGTGGAAACCTCGGTGGCGGCATGAGTGGAAACCTCGCTGGCGGTATGAGTGGAAACCTCGGTGGTGGCATGAGTGGAAACCTCGGTGGCGGCATGAGTGGAAACCTCGGTGGAGGCATGAATGGAAACCTCGGTGGCGGCATGAGTGGAAACCTCGGTGGCGCCATGAGTGGAAACCTCGGTGGCGGCATGAGTGGAAACATGGGCGGCAACATCGTTGGAAACATCGGTGGCAACATCGTTGGAAACATCGGTGGCAATATGGGCGCTAACGGATCGTACTCCAACTACAATTCGTCTGCCAAGCAGAATAACACTATGGCTTTCGTGCCAACAACATCATCTTACGGATCTCCAGTACAGTTCGTACAATCACCCTACCAAACTTACTCCACTTATATTTCCAGTTAAATTAATAGAAAACGTATTCACACACGCACACCGATTCAAAAGTAAATTTTGCTTATTTTGTAAATAGTTAGAAAAAACCACATAAACAAGTAGATTTATGTTTATTTATTATAGATGAAGTTTTATCATAATATTATTAAAATTATGTTCATGTGTATGTGTATTTAGTGAAACAAACTAGGTATAAAATATATAATACTACTTACTATATATTTAAATATATAATACATCATTTATACTTAGACGCATACATTCCCCTTCCCCACCATAATATTTATTATGCTGATCATGATGGATCTCACAAGTCTCCTTTTAGAAATATTACAATGTTGTGATTGCTTAAACGTTAAATTAATATTATATTATATCGTGTGTGCTCTTGACTCTCTTGAATAAAAAAAAATAATAATAATAAAAAGTAGAAAAAAAAAATAGCAAAACGCGACCGTGTGAGTCCAATATATTATTATTATAAGATAAGTTTTAAACAAAATTAAACATTATTATAATACGTAATCAACTATTGCGATTTGTACTGGGTGCTCCGATTCGCGAGACGATATTATTTATGAATGTTGTTATACTAGGGTTTGTTTTTTTTGTTTTTCGATGTGATATGTAATGTGATTTGAAGGACTAGAAAAGAATTTTTATTTTGTGTACGTTATTTAATTAAATAAAATAACGGGAAGACTGGGTTTGTGTAATACGTTTTCGAAAAATCGTATATTGAACTGTTATGATAATACGTAATTATATATAAATATATATTTATTGCAGAAAAAAAAATTGATATTGCATTTTTCATATTTTATTCGATTATTTATTGGGTCGATAACGACATTTAAAATCATAATATTATATTCGTATCTATTATTATTATTATTATAAATATAAAGCGAGAGGAAAAATAAAACACGATAAGCTTTTCTTGTGTGTGTATTATTATGTTATTATTATTAAAATTATACTTATCTTTATTTAATAATCACTATATAAAAACAAAAATTATACGTGTGTTATTATTTTATAAGAAAAATTTAATTCATTTTTCAAAAAAAAAAAAAAATACGTAGTTCGTGTTCCGTGAAAATTTAAAAAAAAACCAACATAATACTTACCAGGTTATGTTACCAAAATAGTATAAAACGTTTTCTCATCGACCGTTGGCGTCATAATATTCTCAACACACTTTTAACATTTGTTTAATTATTTTCGTTATGAATATGGTTTTTTTTTTTTCATTTTTCCCCCCCCCCCCATTTTGTGATATGAATAATATATTATTTCGTGTACCTTTCTTCTAACCCCCCCCCCCTTCCTCCCCTATCACCCTGTCGTTATACGTGTACGGTGTCAATTATTATAATACACTTCCCCGTATTGAATTTTTTTTGTCAATTATTAATATACTCTTCGTGTGTTACATAAGAACATCGGTTTACGCGTCTCTCATTCGCCGAACAAAATTGAAAGTATAAAAAAAAAAAAAAAATAACCGAATCGCACGTAATATATAATTTAAAACGACGAAGTTGTGTTCCTCTATAATATAGTTCGCGTTTTTTTAAATATTGATTTTTTTTTTTTTTTTATTATTTGTCATGACTACCATAATAATATACTCGCACTCGGTAAATAAATAGTAAATGCATAAAAACATAAAAAAATTATAATAATATTCTCGTTCCGTTAAGAAAAAACATAATGTACGAAACTAAACGAGACGACTGTGCATTGCGTTTTTCGTCACCTATACGCTCACTTACACAACAATAAAAACTGGTTAAAAAAACCCCACCACTCTAAAAAAAAAAAAAAAAAACTATTATTTTATGTATTCAATTTTGGTCAATTAAAAATCTGTCCCCGGTAGGATTTTTTGCTTTGTTTTTCAAAACAGATTTCAATAATAATAATAATAATTTTCCTAGTCTTAGTTCCGACTGTAACGTCGTCGGTTATCAATATCGTTTATTATTGTTATTATTGTTATCGTTATCGTTGCCAATATCAAAAGTATATAAATGTATAAATGAAAATAAACCGTTGAAAACAAACAAAAATTTTACGTCGGCGGTCTTAACACCACGTTGCGTCAAGGATTGTGCGGTGTGTATACAAATATAGTAATAATAATAAAAAAAGACTTACGTGACGAATCGATGGGGGGGGAGGGGGGTGAGTCTCGGTGTTTTAAGACTTTGTAAATAATATATTATTATTAAATTATATTATATTTTAATTGTAGATATTTTTGCATTGATCTCTCTGTCTCTCGTTCTCTCCCCTCCCCTCCCCGTTCCTCCGCCTCCGTCTGCATCGCCGACGTCGCCGCACCGTCGGTTTCTCTTCTTCATTTTGTCCACTCTCGTAATAATAATTGATGTCCTCTCCGCAAATCTCTCCTATATACAAAACGTGTAATGTTTTACGAATGAACGTAGCTGATTGAAATAGTATTTAGTTGTATTTAGTTGTTAATGTCTCCCCCACACCATTAATACCGCTGTCCTAGCCCCAAAATCCGTCGACGACGTCCGTACGAGTTACTGCGTTCGAACAAGTTTATTTATTTGTGTATTTTTTTTTATTTTTTTTTTTTTCTTGATTTCAAAACAAACCGCTTCAATCCTGTAATCAATTTGTATCACGTACTCGTAATATTATTGATTCGCGTTATTAATATACCGTACGAATTACCAATATTATAATTATAATTTAATTTAATTTTTTTTTTTTTTTTATCACTCATGTTAAATAATTGACCAAATTGTTTTATAAATATGATATTCTAGTATTTTGTGTGTGTGTAAAATAAGAAAAAAAAGCGATTCGTAAAAAAAAAAAAAAATGCGTTCTGTTACGCGCGTTTCTTTGCTGCGCATACCCTCAGAGCAGCGATGCACGTGTAAGAGAAAACGTGGTTTTTTTTTTCATTTTACGTTTCGTCAGTCTCGCGTTCGTTTCGAAAATGTGAACGCTATACTTGTTTGTATGAATAAATAAAACCACACCGCACAACCGATTAATATTCCAATTTTTTTTTTTTTTTTGCCGTTTTTACATATCTTTTTCATCAATTTTCCGTCTCGTCTATTAATTTACACCTCTCCCAATGCTTTGTATAAAATTTATAATTTGTGATTTTTTTTTTTTTTATGTTTAAACTCCCAGTCTTCTTGATTTATAATTCACATTTTTAATATGCAAAACAAAAGTTTATTATTATACATGCCTTGTATTGCGGTACGTACTGATTACCTACCCGTACGTTATTATTATTATTATTATCATTATTATTATTATTATTATTAAGTATTACTTTTTGATTTTTATCTCTTTGAAGTTGTTTTGATTTTTTTTTTTTTTTGACTTTGAAATATTATTTTGTGTTGTAATATTTCGAACAAGCCATGATAATATTATATATTATATTATGATATTTAGACAAAACGATAGTGTATTATTATTATTATACATTTTTTTTTTCGCTTCCTTTTAAAGGTTTTAAAAAAACAAGTCGCATAATTATTTAAACATATTATTATTATACTACATAATATCTTATTCATTAATTATTATATTATCATTATATTATTACTATTATTAATTGTTTTTATCGGTGTTCTCAAGACTTTTGAATTGTGATATACGTGATGTGAGAATACATAAAATTACCAATATAATAAACTTATTGAGATTCATTGAAAAAATTAATTTGCCAGCGTTAATTCATTTATTAGCTATTCTCCTTTATACCCGTATCCCATACGTATCCTATTTAAAGTGTAATCATTTTCGGTATAAAGTGTGTACCGAACGTATGTGTCCGAACGGAATGCACTACAACCACCGTGTTCCCGGAGTGAAAAACAATACATAAATCTCGCGCACACAATATTATTACGCCGTGGTGTGCCATGGACAAGAGTGGAAAACGTTCGGATTCGCCATTTTTCGGGGGGGGGGATGGGGGAGAATTGTTGTCTACAAGAACGGTGAGTCGATGTATCGGAGATAATATCCGATATTATATAGGTGCGCGATCTAATCTTTTGGTAAATATGGGCGCGTAATAGTCGCATCAGTAGTACAGTATAATCATATTATAATACGAAAGTAGCAGCAGCACACCGCGTTGGTTAGAAATCTACTTGTACCATATACGTGTGTATTATAAATGTCTGTGAGGAAACGGCGGTTTTTATAATTCGAGTGAGTCTCACAAAAAAAAAAAAAAAAAAAAAAAAAAAACAATGATCGTTAGCGTATCAAACGCGAAACCGGACGATTTGTGCGAAATCGCATTCGTATAGCTCGAGGAAAAACTAATAAAAATAAACGAATTATATTATCGCCGTGTTCAGGCGTTCATTGTAATGAAACTTTTCTGCCACGCAAAAAGGAAAAGTCACCGGACGCCACGCCGGTCAATGGCACACCTTATAATACACTGTTATTCGTAGTGCTTCAAAAAGAAAAAAAAATAATAACAAAAAAAAAAAAACCGTTATACTACGAGGTCGTATCAAAAGCGAGACCATGCGAAATTGTAATAATTTATTCGCAGGTAAAGGTCCTCGACGTTGATAGTATGCGGAAGGTAAGTGCAGTGTAATATTATAACAACTACACCTGCAAAGGCGGTCGAAAATGTTTAGCTAAATTGGATCGAGGTAAGTTAAATGAACCGAACAATGACAAATAAATCTTCGGTTAAAAGTTACCTGTAAAAAGAACAACATATATTTAACTTAGTTTAAAAAAAGTTAATTATATTTTTCTTATGTTATTATTTTGCAATTATCCTATGTATACCTTTCGATTTTGTGTAAATTAACCATGATAATTTCGAGAGGGGGGAGAATATTCGTTCGTCCTGAATCCTTTTACAACATTAACTATAAACTAGTCGAATAAATAATATAATAAGTAAAAATAAAAATAATATGTAATTATTTGTAAATCTGTTATCATTCTCCTTTGTGCCTGAATATTTATGTGAATTGTTCTTGCATATTATGTATTGATAGGGTGAACTCTATTAAATATTTAAGACTTTATATTCATTATCATCTTAAGTGGAACGTCCGTTGTTAAGTTAAGCTTTTTTTTTTTTTTTATGTTTTTATACATTTAAGGCATATTAGATAAACAACAATTAAGAATCATACACACTTCGTTGGTGTAATCGGTATTTACTTTTGGTGTTGGGATTTGGGGTAACACTTTTGGTATCCATTTGAATAAAATAAAATTTCTACGAATAAAATTGTTGAGTTTATATTGAAATGACCAAGACTTTCTTGTACAAAATTAATTTATAAGGAATTTGGTGTAAATGACTTTCGATACATTTTACAAGTTAAATTTACCGCTATTATCTTTGGAACATAAATAATATCTGCTTAAGTGTCCGCATACCTACAATACTAGATTTAAGAAAAATGTTTGCAAAATATAATTGCAACTTAATGTAATACAAGTTTCGAAAGTAAGAACTGTCTAAATTATGCTAATAAGCCTTGTAGGACGCTTAGTTGTTTAAATATTAATAATTTGCGTAACATAAATCAATTTAAACATTTTATTCTAAAGATAATTTAACCAAATTCGGCCACCCATAATTCCGTTATTTTATATTTATACTCATTACCCATTAATAATATTTGTATTATTATTATTATTTTTTTTTTTTTTGAAACATTAGTCTGAGAAAACGTTTCTAGTCTGTAATATATGTATTGTTCATCTTATTTTTAGCAACTCAACGTCTCCAATATACAAGTTTTCGCTTAAAGTAAATATAAATATTTTAAACTTTTAAAATTGCGATATTTCGTATCATTCTAAAGTGTTAATAAATAATAATAAAAACAAATAAAATTATATAAAGGGTGATCAATCCGGCGTGAGACACTCATTATCTCGGATAGTATTAACTTTCTTGTAATTTATTTTATTCAGCATTTAAGAAACAAGCAGCTCTACAATGTTACATTTTTATTTTTGGCAGTGAAACCACTGCCTATGATTGATTTTCAAATGGCAACCTATATTAAAAGTTCCATAAATAGATGGAATCAAAAATTTCTTTTATCGAATACTTCATCTATTTTTAAAATTTTTAATGCTAGGTGATTCATTTAAATGGGCACACTCATTACCGCGGAATGTATTAACTTTTTCTGGAATTTGTTTTCAAGAGCATTTAAGAAACAAGCTGCTCTACAATTTTATATTTATGTATTTTTTTATCGCCCTTATTTTTGGAAGTAAAAGCACACCTATATTTGATTTTCAAATGGCAACCTATATTACAAAGTCCATAAATGGAATATTAGTTAAAATCAATTTTAGTGTTCAGATTTTTGATTTCTGTTTTTCCGTTGACGAGATATTTCACTTTTAATTTTGGGTTGGAGGAGAGTAGTGGAGTGTTATTTGTGTGGCGGTACGGCGTGTTATTAATGCGCCACTACTCTCCTCCAACTTAAAATTAAAAGTGGAATATCTCGTCAACGGCTTGACAGAAATAACAAATTTCAAAACTCAAATTTATTTTAACTAATACTCTATCTATTTATGGAATTTTTTTTATATAGGTTGCCATTTAAACATTAAAAGTAGGTAGTAGTTTCGCACCTAAAAATAAAACAAACGTAATATTGCCCAAACGTGTTTGACCGGTTCGACGGATTTCGAAAACGTATAGTTTGTCTTTATTTAGATTTTTTTACTGGGATATGTCGAAATTATTTTTTTAAATTATAATTCTCTGCATATTTGTAATTTTTTTTTTTTGAAAATTGTTCATTTATATACAATTTATATTATTATTATTATTTTTTTTTTGCGATTTCCAGTTAAATTATAATTTGTTTACATTTCCATTTCCTACACATTCTATTAAAGAATCTTAAAAATCACAATCCGTTTTCGAAATTTAAATCCGTCACACCCAATCCTTATAGTATTTGGCCTGGCTTTAATGTCTAAATCGACTGAGATTTACACCGTCGTTAAAGGAGAAAAACGCAAATTATCTATAACTTTGTGCGCAAAACTTTTTAAATTTTTTTATGTTTATTATATTTGCATTATTTGATAATGGAATTGATAGACCGAGTTTGAATGCGTTGAATATTGGAAAAACCAACATGCAATAACCGATAAACACATCAACTGCTAGTGTAAACGGGGCAGGGGGGAAGGGAAGCCTATAAACGATAAAGACATATTGTGTCCCCAGAGACGCGTCGCGCCCGCACTCTGAGTCACATGCCAGAAATTCTTCTTTCATAAATCGACGATTTTCCACCTAATAATTCACCCTTGACTTAGGTATATTATAATTCCTATTGCGCCGTCCGTTCGAATTACGCCGCGAAAAATGCGTAGTCAAAATGACTGTAAATATTGTGGATATAATATTTCTTTTCCTTTTCCAAGGGCTGCGGACCTTCGATAAATCCATTAAAAAGATCCGTAGACAACTATAATATACCCGTGAGTGAACCCCATACATAAATCCAAAATATTCGTTTAACGTCATATTATTTTTTTTATAAGCTGTTTAATTAAGCGAATTAGAAAATAAATAGCAAAAACTCCTTTTATCATTGAAATAAAGTGGTCGACGAAAACCAATATGGTTTTGGTGTTATTTTCAATATTTGTTCGATCAATTTATTCGCTGGATTCCTGTGGGCTATGACTGAAGTTAAAAAGTTAACAAAAATATGCCGAAAAAACCAACAGAAAACCTATGTACAGAAAAAAAGATTTCGTTTTTAATTTTTGTATTTGAAATGTTATTTCAAATTCCCGTAGTAACACGGCTAAATTGTATTAGTCAAGCAAAAATAATAGAGATGCGTGTCCCGCGAACCCTCGAGAATACATATTTTCATTTTTTTCCCCACGCATTATAAAACAGTAACAAACTGTTTTTTCTAGCGACGGACTGTGATGGTTTCCGGCCCTCGGTTCTAGAAAATACCTAATTGGCCCAAGTAATAAAGTCAATCAACTTAATAGCATTTTTTTTAGCGTTTTGCTAATAATGGTCTAGGTAAAACATTTTCTGGGATTTTCGGAAATTCCAAAAATGTTGAAAACTACGGCACTGCACTCGTTCACTAGCTTAGTTACTACACGACTACTAGCCGTACTCCATAGTCTTGCTCAGTTTTATTATGGAAGTTGAGATAAAATGTTGTTTCTCCACTAATCGGTTTAGCGAATATTAAGTTTATCGGTTTCTAAATGGGTATAAATAGGTACTTACCTATAGCTGTATCGATACTGCAATAAGTTGCGAACACAATAGGCCAATTCAAAAATAACTTGTCGATAAAACCGCCGATGCGCTAGGATTTTGAAAGAGGTAAAAATTAAAAATGGGATGCACTCGGGATATCCCCGTATTTTTAAGTCGATGCAGAGAATATAACCCCTTACCTCCTTCCCCCGTCACTGCATACGCAACTAGACTACCAACTGTAGGGGTGCTAAAATTATGGACACATCGAAAACGCACGGGAGCTACGTCCTCACAATCCCCTCTACACGATTTGTACAATAAACAACTACACAGGCCATTTACAATTTTTATAAATAAAAATTGATCATTACAACTTTTAGATTCCGAGCGTAGTGAGGGAGCTACTGGTTTTACTAAGATGTTTAATTTTTTTTTTTCTAGTCTGTAAACACGTTTTTTCCTTATAAACTAACCCGTCTAATGGTTTATCGTTGCTTACAGATATATATATATGAAATAACCTTATGTATCCTACCTTTCCCACTTCTCACTTACAACAGTGGCCGCTCCCATTCCCAGTATTCCCAGCTCTTTTCTTCTTTTTTAACATTATTTTTCATACACACATGGATTGTCTGTAGAAAATCTGTTCTGCTCGTTAATTGTGAGATACGCGGATAAAATATTTAGTTATTACCAAGTAGGTCCAGTAGGTCTCTACAGGTTTCTTCGTTAGTTTAAAGTACGTCTAAATATATGCTGGTTTCCTGTACAATTCATATTACTTCTTTGATCGGAATCAATCGGATGATTCAATCAATGCTGATCCATCAGCTGGACTATTACAATAATGGTTTGGCTGTGGGAATTCGCAACTGGCCACATCAAATTTTATTAATGTTGATTAAGTAAAAAATAACGAATAAATGACATTTTGTGAAACAGTTGCTGCTTTGTCAGGGGACAAGGGTATTTGAGCTGTTCGTGAAAAAAAAAAAAATGTAATTCTAACCGTTGCGCATATTTAATAGCTAAACTCAAATGTAATAATCGTTGTCACGATCCAACTCATACAATATAACATGAATTAAATGTATATTATATTTTTTTTCGCCAAGTAGATAGATGGGCCGTTTGATGGGAAAAAAATCACACGATATGAAATTTTAGTATCCATTTCGTGAAAAGACGTCCGTCCACTTCGTGAGATTTGTATTTATTTCACTAAGTGGAAAAAAAAAAAAAAATGGTTTCCATTTCATGAACACGATAGCTTTTCACGAAACGGACAATTTCATCAAGTGGATGCAACGTACGTCGTATTGTTACGTACAATATGACGTATACATATTATTCATCATAATCGATTTGACCGGTTGCGGCCGTGCCGCAACTCCCCCGGAAACCGTTGTTGTTTTGCCGCCATTTCCTGATTTTATAACCGTCGTCGGCCGGCCAGGTTATATTATATTATTATCACCCGTGCGGCTGTGCACGCGTACAGCACAACGCAGAATATTGTTAGATTCACAACACAATAACATTATATTACACATGTGTGCGCATAATACGTATACCTGTCTAGAATATTATTCGAACAGTGTATTATTACATATGACGGGTGGTCGAATTTTGTCGAATTTTGCGCGCGGACAAAGAAAAATCTGCTCGACCAACACGAATCCGCCATAACGCCGAAATCGATAATATTCGCGTACGCCTCCTATTCGTCGTAATTTGTAATTGGGCACGCGGTATAGTGTTTGACTACGCACTATAATAACGCGCTCGTATAATACGTGTATCGGATACGCGTATTGTCGGATAGCCTTGGCTTGGCGCGCGGTAATGTAATGTTTTCCTTGAGAGCGGCGTGTGTTCGAAATTAAGAATAATATTATTGTGGTTATTAATAATTATCTTTTGAATAAAAAAAAAAAAAAATAAAGAAGTAAACAATTGTACAGACGCTCGCCCAGTACAGTCATAATATGAATAATGGCACAATGACGGAACCAGACGTTAATTTTCTTTTTCCGAGGGGGGGGATTTACATCAACAAAAATTTGTTTATATTTTACCACAGTATATAGAAATCACACTCTACGATGGTATTTTTTTCGGGGATGGGGTATACAGACGCCTTTTTCTCCAACGAGATATTTTCTTCTTATCCGAGGCGAGGGGGAATGCTTAGTGGAGTTCAGTTTCCTTGTTGGCCGTGTTAAAATAATAATGAAAAAAAAAAAAAAAGACGGCCTAGGATAATGGAGACAGGTGCAGCCACTGGTATAAGTAATTTACTCTACATCTGTATACAACGATAAACCACTGCAAACGAAAAAACGGTTCTGAACGCAGTTCAGTTGATAGTGATGCTTCGTCAACAATATATATGTCATATTATTGTAAAATAATTAAATAGACATTATACATTTTCTTCAATAATATTTGTTTAGTATTGTATCGATTTTTCCGTTTTTCCTTCGTTTTACCCGGTTTCCCCGTGTTTTTTTCCCGAATTATCACATTTGCTAAGAAAACTTTGGGAAATACATGGGAGCCAGATTTCTTGTAGAAAAGTTTGCTTAACAAATCGAGGGGTATTTTTCAATTAAAATCGTCCGAACGAGAGAAAAGTAGGTCTCTAGATACACTAAAAATTCATTTTTTTCCCCCTATTTAGGTAAAAGGGAAAAAATTGCAAAAAACGTGTTTTCGTACCCCGGGTCTTTACAACCCCTAGTATGGCAATATGTATTCATGACCATTTAACTACAACAAACGTATAGTAAATAGTAGATAATATAGAGTTATTTAACATAAGCATGTAATATCTACACCATATCTAAACTTCAAAAAGCTATAATTTCGAAATTTAGTTAGTCTGTTTAATTCTAACTTCACCATCCTTCTCAAATCAGCAATACAAATATATTAAAAAAAAAAAATTGAAAAGTTAGATTTGTTCCACATAGTGTTTTACTTAAAATTTTTCGTTAAAATGTAGTATCAAAATTCCTTTATAAAAACAAATACTACACAAAACTTAATTTTTTTTTACCACAAAGTAAGATTTAATAAACCTCTTGTTAAATTTTCTAGCATTTCTGTTAAGTCTAACAATTTTACCACAGAGTACCTATCGAATAAAAATTACGTACAAAACTCGCAAAATTAAAATGTCTATAAATACCTCAAAAATGGCTCAAATGAAAATTTCACTACGTCTAGAAAAGGCAAACATAAATTTCCTGTCCAAATTTCAAGTGTCTATCTACGAATATTTTTAACTGAATTACAACAAATAAAAAAATTGGTAAAATAATAAAAGTATTAATTTCGTACATTTCTCGTTTTTATTACGTTTTGTCCTGGTTTTTCCCAGATATTATGAAAACCGTCTAGAAAATCAAAAAATCGACCGCACAAAAATACCATCTGGACAACATTCCCTTTCAGAAATGGTGCCGCGCGTATATATCTGAGCAAGATTTATCGTCGAATTTTTGTACACAGGATAAAAAAAATAAAAATAAAATAAACATCTTAGTAAAACCAATACATTCTTCGCTACACTCAGAATCTAAAATTATAACAATATAATTAATACACATATTTTGCACATTATACGTTTTACTCGACACGAACGATAATTACAACACGATTTTTACAGTTTTTTGTAGAACAACTTCAAGAAAAGGCTTTGTAAAAGAAATATTTTCCCTTTCGTATCTTTTTCCATTTTTACAAATTAAAAAAGAACATATATTTTATCCTTCACCACCCCCCCTCCTCTCCCATACACACACACAACAAAAATATACACAATAATGTGTTTTTTGTTCGATTCAAATGTGATCAAAAAAAACTATTAGTTTTCTAATATGTATATATTTTTCTGAGATAACACTTTTTTCGGTTAGTAAAAACACACCAGTTTTTTCCGGTCGAACCTTAAAAAATGTGCATTCTTCGATTGGTAGCATTTCATTTGAATGACCAAATTCTCACCAGTTTTTCTATTAAATTTAAAAAAAACTAACAATAAATATCGATACATAGGTTTTAATTTTTGTTGATTTCCTGGTTACCTTGGTTATAAAAAACACGACTAATGTACTATTACATTCAGAATAGTTTTTTCATTTGAAATAATTTATCGTTGCATAATTCTAGTGTACAAAACTAAACTCCCTGTATACGCTTCCTTCCCAACTACCCACCTATAAAATTGCTTATGCATGAACAAAAACTGACTATTTTTTTTTTTTTAATTTATTCATATTACGTGTTGTGTTCACAGTATCATATTATGACACACGGTTTTATTTTAAGCATATTTTTAAAATATTCGTATGCGTTTATACAGAGTGATTATAATATTTTTATCCGACAGTTTGTTTGGATGAATAGACGGATATTTGTTACCCCTTCACGCGAAAACTATTGAACTAATTGAACTGAAACTCAAGCATAGATATGTTTCGTAGTTTTAGACCAGGAATAACGTATAAGCTACTCATTCTGTCATATTCAACCCCTGGAAGGAAGACGCAGGGTTATTGATATTTTCGGTACGAAAATCGAATTAATTTTGTGGTTTTACGGATTACTTTGGTGATATGAATGAAAAAAAAAAACTTTTTTTTATTAGATAATTTGATTGTCACGGTCAAAGTAATTCCTTTTAAAATAATAATAATAACAACTGAGCAACGACGGTTAATTGCGATAGGTACGAGGTAGAAACGGGGAGTCACAGGTATACAAGCTTTTATATTTTAATTTTTTTTTTTTTCTCTTTAAGTACTGTGCACGAGTAAAGCAGCGCGAAACAGCATTATTTATATTATACATACAGATAGTATATACACAATAAACAACCTGACGTTTTAAAATCCAACAGCCCCGTTTCTCCGGCAAACTTATCTACGCGTCTACCTCTCACTATTATAGGGGACAAGTTTTTGTTGTTTTTTTTTTATTTATTTTTTTACATTATTACCCCGTGAAATAGTATTATAATTCTATCAGACTCGATGGATTTCGGTAAAAAGCTTGTTGGAAACTTTTTAATTGTTTTTGACATAATTAAATCGAAAAAAACGCCCCACGAAACAGGGCGGCGGTGAACCTAGACTCCTCTCCCACGCACGCGTTATACCTTTTCGAACGTTCCGAAAGTTGAAAACCCCGGTAGGATCCCGTCACATTATCGTATGTATCTACGAGGGCGGGACACTGAACGTTTTATAACCATTTAAATCCTGTAAAAATCAAATTTAAAACGAAAACGAGTAATACAAAAAAAAAAAAAAAAAAAATCAATTATGTGTTAATGTTTTTTTTTCAACATTTACCTTGGTTTCTACGAAACATTGTATACTCATCTAATAATAATAAGTACCTACTCAATCGTTATGTATATTTGACGATGGATCCGCAAAATAGATTATTATGTACGTCGTCCGAAAACGTTGAAAATACAGATATTGGTTGCAACTATTGTTGGCTGTGTGCAATTTAACAAGACTTACGTACGTACGTCTATATTTCGGGAGGGGAAAAAAAAAGAAAGATAAAGATCTGAAAATTATAATGACTCGTGATATTATAGTATGGTATTAGATATCACATAATACATATATTATTGTATTATATATCAATTTAGTTTTATAAAAAATAATTATTAAGGTGCTTGCAAGATTTAAAAGTTATGGATATGTACCGTCATAAGTAGTTATTTGGTTGTTAAACTACTATACATTTTCGTTAGAAATTATTTTCTTTATTGAATAGGCTACATCCGCTCAATCTCGGTCTAAATAACGGGTAAGATATCGGAATTGCATTACTTAGAACCACAATTGTGGCATTTAAGTTGAAAATAGAATTTGAACACAATTCACAGAGTTTAAAAAGGCGAATATTCACGAGAGCAGTGCGTTGTTGTTTTTTTTAAAACGATTTTAAACGATAAAATTACAGCTATTTTAAAAGCTGATAACTAGTTGAAATCATTTTTACATTTCAGATCATTTTTTTGTTTAACTGCAAAACCGTAATAAACATTTGTAGTTTATTATGCTTTTCCATATTTTACCCTGCATCATAACTCTTTCAGTTCCTGGTAAAACGTTATACCAAAATGATTGCTATGCAAGCCGCAGATTCTCAGAAATGTAATATTTTTCAGCCACAATATTATTATTTTTCTAACCCAATTCGTTCATTATGTTTTTTTCCCTTGAAATTTCGTTCGCTTTATATTACATTTATTTTATATTTTTCGTTGTAATATAATAATAACACGTTTTCAGTTAATACAGTTCACGTAGACAGGGCTTATAGAGGCTAAGACAAGTATATTTGAAACGGTATAATAATGTAACGTTGCATTAAAATTACTTTTTAAAATGAAATTTTAGCCATGAAGCTACATTAAATAATAATTTATATCGACAATTTAAACGTTATTTTCCTTCAAACGTGTTATAACAAACGAAAAATTGTCTACCGCAATAAACTATACAAAATGTAAAATACAAAAAAAAAATGTATGAAGAACACAGACAGGAGAATATTGTTCAACAGGGCAAAACTTCCTCGATATGGCCGCATAGACTGCTGTATTTTTTTTTATCCATCCGATCTTTAACCATATTCTTCAAACTTGATTGGACTGAAACCTTTATTTCACCGAATAGACCTCAACAATCGGTATTAGAGATATTAAAACACCGTCGAACGATTACTGCCATTATATCGGAATTGAAAAAAAAAAAACTGTTGGTATTTTCCCTTGTCTACACGTTCTTCATAAGATAAATTGTTTAATAAATATGTATAGAATCGGTATGCCAGGTTTATTAATACGGCATTTATCGGAATCACTGGCATCATTAATATTGCCGTAGGAACAAAAAGACTAACATTAATATTTTTGTACATTCGATTTGTAAAAAAAAATTGCCTTTCCCCTATAGGTTTTATTGTGGCCTACGAATTCGTTTGCATTCATTTATTTGATTTTCCAACCAGACAGCGGGCAGATCCCGTTCTGAATTAGCAAAGGAACGTAGTAACAATCAAAACCTCCGTTCTGTAAAGTTTCGAGTTATGACACAACCCAGATTGTGTACATCGTATTTAGCATTCTACACAGCATCGGGTTAGGTATTGTCTAAATTTTCCTAAACCAGAATAAACCTCTCGGAGGCATATAATCAATAATAAAGACCGGCTGCATTGCATCGCTGTAATAAACTGTTGTTAACTGTTTTGACATAATAAACGATCGTCGGGCGAAATGCAAAATCGATTTTAGGTTAGGTAAGGTCTGCTGTAATAATAATCTATGGCGGATTTATCGCCCGTCTAAAATACGCTGTTTAAATGCAGGAAAAATGATTTTGATACAATTTTTTTCGAAGTTAACAGTTTTGTATCATCGCGCATTGTTTCGACTCATTATTTTTTGTTAAGGTGGTCGTAATGACTGCAGATTTCCGATAGTATATCGGTATCATCATATGAAAAAGGCCGATACTGCTAATGGATGTTAGTATCCCGAGAAGCGATAACTCGGAAAGTTTTAACTTTTCATGGAATTTTTATCTTTTGAAATATATAATATTTGAAAATAAGCAGCACTGAAATTTTACATTATCGTTGTTTTTTTATCAGTACTTTTTGGAATAAAACAGTCGTTTACCTATATTTGATTTTATAAGAGCAACCTGTATTAAAATTTGCACAAATATATGGAGTATTAGTTTGAATACATTTTGACGTTGACTTTTTTGATTTTCGTCAATCTGTCGGTGAGATATTCCACTTTGAAGTTTCGGTATTAGGGTGAAATTAGTGGAGCAACTTCTGTGTGGCGGTGTTTTAATAATGCTCCACTATTTAGTGTCACACGTTTATGAACTGCCAACATTGCTAATCCGTTTAATATTTTTTGATGTTATATTATTATAAGGCGATTACAATATTTTTACTGATAACGGTGTTTTTTTTACCGTAATAAATAACGTAAGAAACAGGATATTAGAAAGTAATCGTTATTTAATCTTCCTCAGAATAATTACTTTTTGTTTCGAAATGATAAGAATACCATCAAAAAAAAAACCAAGGAGTTGGGAGGATTGGATATCCAAATGCCCATCTCCATGATTACATTCTGCACTGTAGTCTAAGGATTTGTCAAAAGTTTCGTTTAAAAGATTACAACAATGATTTTTTATATATATCCATATAAAATAATGCAGTCAAAAAGTTTCAGTAGATTGGATATTGAATACGAGCGTTAAATTTCGGTTTCTCAGTTATACACTTACATAGTTTTCATAAGAATTCGGGGAAAACTTTCGAAATACGAGTATAATACATAACCAAGTTCATTTCCTTTTTGTTTTATGGAAATCAATATAACTCTATCGACCGAAATGTTTTTTGTTCCGCCGATTTTTATTATACTGCGTGTCGTTTTGCATGCAGTATAGTGTTATGTATGAAACGGCATAATATTATAAAGATACGATTTTTATTTGAAAGAATATTGGTTACACGGTTGAACACGAACCTGTTCAGTGGGACCCATTATCCTTTCGACGAAATAAACATATACTACTATACATACATTTTCTATATTTTTTTTTCTAATAAAAAGTAGGATCCTAATTTTATTATATAAGGAGACAAAATTAATTGTTTTAACGAAGAACTTTGAAATGTTAATGATAATAGGTGTTACATAGTAGGTATACCATGAAACTATGTGATAGTTCAATTTAAGGTGAACTATGAAAGTACGAATAGGGAAATCTGAGAAATAGATGTCGACAAAGATACGGACATATTTCGCACGGTGGGTGGGTAAGTCACTGTTGTAGATGAGACGTTGGGAAGGTAGTAGACGGGAAATTTAATGTATATCTGGACGTAACGATTAACCATTGCTAATGAAAACAATTCTAAGCAGAGTTCGGAAATAGTGTTGCTTTATCAGCAATGCATACGTCTTATTATGGTAAAATGATTATATCCATTGTATATATTCTTCAATAATATTTGTTTAATATTGTACCTTTTTTCCCGTTTTTCCTACACGATTTTTCCCATGTTTTTTTCTGTTTTTTCCCATTTATTATGAAAACGGCTGGGTAAATCAAATATTGACCAGATTAAAGTTTCACCCCAGTCAGATTTTATTTCAGCGAAAGTATTATAACTGAGAGTCCGAGCAAAATTACTAGTAAAAAAGTTGCTCGAAGATAAAAAAAAATTAAAATAAACACCATTATAAAATCAATGCATTCTGCGCTCCGTTCAGAATCTAAAATTTTTTAGTGAAACACATAGTAAATCTTGTTGTCTTTAATTCGGTAAATTAATTTTTTTTTAGGTCTATTATATATTGCCTATTAGGTAGACAGAGACAGCAAATGTTACCACGACAGCCTGTAAATGATAAATGATGGATTCGGTAATTGAACGTTAGGAAATGGCGGCGATGGGGATGGGGTGTATATACAGTTATGGCATTTTGATTATCGCACATTTACTCGCAATTTATTTTCAAACGTACCTTTATTATGCCGGCATTAAATATTTTATGACATTTTCATAATATGAAAACCTATACGTATATACCGTATATTTGTAGCTGCAGGTGTGTATTTTGGCTCGCATATAGAGTATGCAATTAACTATTGTTGTGTGTAGTGCCCGTGGAAATCGTTTAGTCCGTTTTTCGGAATTTCCCGCTGAAGTATCCACTTCCCCTAATGACGGTGGAAACCGTATATAATTGCGCGGGGTTTGAGCACTTACTTTTTATCAACATTATTCAAGAAATGCATTTTGAACGTTAGCGAATTTGCAATTACAGCTATGTTACAAATATTTTTGTACAATTGACGAATGAAAAAAAAAAAAAAACGACCAGAGGCAACAGCGTAACAACACCAAAAAACGAATTATGATAATTCGTTTAAAATGTATTATATTCATTATTGTAATGACATTATGAACGTTTAACACTATTGGACATCTAAACAGATAGTAGGCGACACTAACCTACCGACATGACAATTATTATTGCAGTAGGTATAAAAGTAAATTTTGCGCAGTGTCCTTTATTTATTTGCCGAGTTTTCCCCGAAAATATATGCATTGTGCCTGTTATATTTATATGTTTCCCGATACTTTTGGATGCTTTTAGCGTCTTCCCCTGGACAGCAAAGGAACTCGGAAATTAGCGAGGAATTAGAGTTGTTGTAATGGCCGATTGATGTGATAAACGTCGAATTGAATTTCAATATTTCAATTCCACCGTGTATTTGCGGCAGGGGTTTGGTTTTTTTGTAGCACTGTATATATTTACATACTCCCCGAATGAATCTAGGACAATACAGTTTTGTATCAAGCGTGTGCCTTTTGAGAGAATGCATTTTCAACCGTCATACCTACTATTTGTATACTCAGATTTGATCTTGATTTTTCTTCTTTTTTTTTATGGATAAATGTGCATGAGAATATAGTTCATCCAATACAAAATGGATGCAAGAAAATTTGACACCGAGGCGTCTTTTTTTTTTGTTTTCGGAAAAAAAACGCGAGTTGATGCGTGTTGAAATCGAGTTAAATTTGATAAATAATGCTGAAGAAAATTTGAAAACATTAAGTATATCCGAAAACGCGTTTTCCATTTACACAAAACATGAGGGATGCAAAAGAACAATCGATTTCGCATCAAAATTTCAGTCATATTAATTTTAAATGTCCCGACGGCAAATTGCACTATAATAATGCGCAACATCATCGCGCGTAATGATAAACACGAGTTCTCTCGATTCACCCATTTTAAAACCAAATACTCCGTTCGGCGCTGTAGATTTTAATAAATATTATTTTTCGTTGTTTCACTTAACGAATTCGATATAGTTTTCCGTCTAAAAAAATGTAGCGTCCCGACGATTCGACGAACCATTCACATATACATCATGTAAATATACTTTCGCATAAAAGGTTGCCGTCGAATTGTAATTTCAACAAAATATACACCTAAATCACTTTTATTGTATTATTATATAAATACGTAGTTTCGTAGTCTTATTAATAGTGTTTCACAGTCCTGTAATTAGTTTGTTTGATCGAGTATATGAAAACCATCGGCGGTCTTTACGCGAACATTTGTCGTCTTGACTTCCCGAATCGTGGGCATTATTAAGCGAGTTTGTCATGACGGTTGTGCGACGTTGCCGGCTTCCGGAATACTAGATGTCGATTTTCATTACTGCGCTCTATTGAAAAATCACCGTTTATATTCCTTGTATACCTTTGCATAAAGTCGCGACGGCACCCGCGAGATTCCAAATCCCGACAATTCATTTAATTTGTTTTGCAAGTGTCCTGCCATTGGTCTGTACACGAGGGTTCATTGCGCATATAAAATTATTGTTAAAACTACAAATATCGGAAATATTCGGTAAATTCTTTTAGCTTCTCCGCGGTTCCCAAAATATTTTCTTCGCCCTTCAACGAAAATAATTATTATTGATTGATTATAAAAATAGAATATAAACGAAGCCAGACCAGTGGCTGATCCAGAGGGGAGGCAATATGGCCATTCGATTTCCCCGAATACCGTAGTATATAGTATGCTTTTGCTTGTTTTGTGGTAAAATATACGGATATATCAATTTTCCAATTTGTATTGTTGAAAATGGTTTTTCTCCCATCCCATAAAAATAAAATAAAGATCTGGATCCGCCGTTGAGCCAGACACACCACTTTGTATCGTTGATAAACTACTTTTGTTGGAATTTGTTTCACTTTTTCCTCGTGGATTTTTGTTTTACTGTTATCGCGGAGAAAATAATGCTCGAGACCCTTACTTGTAAATAGTTTTCTGGTAAATTTATCTGCACGAAATATGAATAATACTCGTAATGGCACGATGGTTCAGTTAATTTGTTTTCCGTACATTTTAAGAAAAAAAAAAACATAATATATCATTCGTATTTTTGTCAGATTACTAAAAAAAGTTTCGTGAACCGAATTATTATTTTATGTTACGAGAATAACATTATAACTGCCGCGTGCTATATTTATCGTATGAATATAGAATGCTATTTTGTAGGCCAAAAAAATGTCTAAACAAAAGTCACATTTCGTTCGCAAAAATTAAATTAAAAGTCACTCGAGTTAAGTGACTGATAAAAATGAAACAATAATAATAATATCTACTCGTGATGAAATCAGTCTTATATTATATAACCTTGATATTCATATCTTCGACAAAAACTTCATTAATAAAAACTGAATACAAATTCTGAGCGCACCAAGGAATGTATTGGTTTTATTATGATGTATGGTTTTAAATAATTTTGAGTGTGGTAATCAACTACAATTAATTTCTACGGAGAATATTCATATGACCAGCATTTTTGGCATATTTTTTAAAAACCATTAATGTTGTCTAGTTGGTGTATTGAAGATGCAATTTTTGTATTTTCTTTGTAGTTTTCTTAATAAATGAGGGGTAAAAACTGACAATTCGTATATAATTTCGGCAATATGGGGAAAAATACGACTTGTGTTACGAACTCTAATTTAATCAAAAAATCTATTCCGTGAATAAAAAGAAAAAAAGAAAAAAAAATACGTATAAAGACTAACAAAATATGGTTTTTAACACATAGTTGTGGAACATTTTAGTCTAAATTTCTTTTAGAGAAAACGAACGGAGTAATATGAATGAAAAGGCGTGATATTGAACAATAAAAACTCTTCTGAAAACCGAACGAGAAGTAGAAGATTTGAATGGCTGGAAGTGTATAAAAAGCGGATGGACAAATCATTAAGCAGGTATTAGTGGCAAAAATGAGAGGCACATGACCTCTAGGTGACCCTAGGATAATAATATGGAAAGATTCTGTCATAAAGGATCTAGGAAAACTACAAGAAGGAGCTCAGATAAATACGACGCATGATAAAGAAGAATGGAAAATGTTGGTGATGGTAATTTTGGACGCTGGACGCCCATGATGAGTTGAACATGTTGATTACAATGGTATAGTTTCCTTAGTAATTGAAAATGGAAAAATATACGTCATAATGATTTTACTTATTCTCAGTTTTTTTTTTTTTTTCAAAATTTAGTTAATAGTAATCATTGTGACGTGAAATTTTTTAGATGTGGTAAACTTTTCAAAATATGCTGGAAATGTTGAGATATGTGTAGATAAAGTTATGATTTTATTTTATTTTTTTCATTTTTCATTTGATTTTATATAAATAAAAATATTTTGGTCCTACCAACATTTAACACGAAGTTTATTCTAACAATTTGTACAAATAATTGTCCGGGTCAAATGCAAAATTTAGTTAATAGTAATCATTGTGACGTGAATTTTTTTAGATGTGGTAAACTTTTCAAAATATGCTAGAAATTTTGAGATATGTGTAGAAAAAGTTATGATTTTATTTTTTCTTTCATTTTTCATTTGATTTTATATAAATAAAAATATTTTTATCCTACCAACATTTAACACGAAGTTTATTCTAACAATTTGTACAAATAATTGTCCGGGTCAAATGGATCTCCCCATCAATATGCCACTCAGTACTGGCTCTTTTATTCGTTTTACCTACGAATTGCGTATCCATATTTGATTACCATTCGTATTGATTTTCGTAAATATACGAGAATTATATTGTTTTTATATAATATATATATATATATATGTATGTAGGTACTATATAGAGATATCATCCACTTGGATATCACCTTTCGATCAGTCGAGAATAGTATTGCCAAAGAAGGCGATATATTTAATTTGGAAATTTGGA
This sequence comes from Cinara cedri, assembly GCA_902439185.1. Lineage (NCBI taxonomy): Eukaryota > Metazoa > Arthropoda > Insecta > Hemiptera > Aphididae > Cinara > Cinara cedri. The sequence goes on along the minus strand of CABPRJ010000516.1, from coordinate 417,182 downwards.
GTCATGTAGTACGTATAACGTGTAAAAAAAAAAAATCAATTTTTCATTTATATGTTTTTGTTAATAAACAAATGTTTATATTTCCTTTCGTCTTAAAAATATTATCATCGGAATAAAACAACCCGGTAATATTAGTTTATTTACGGACTACTACTGCGCTGGTCGAGAATACGTATATTCGGTTTTTTTTTTTTTTTTAAAAAAAAATAAAGTAAGTAAATAGATATAGCAAATAAATACATAAATGTTTTATTTACATATTTATTCGCTTTATTTATTTACGAGTAATAACCATTTTAATAATTTTGTTTTTACTTTATTTTTTTATTTTTTCTTATATTACAGTCGTTTCCGTCTCTATATATTATATTGAATCGATACAAATACAAACATCGAAATTTAAGATTATAGTAAACAACAAGACACGTGTGTGTGTGCGACGGAATTGTATTCGAAATTTGATATTTTGCAGAACGAAAGAATAGGGTCTTTGTTTTTGAACGTACGGCTTTATAATATCTATTCCCGTAACCCCGATTAACTATAATTATACAACGTTGTTATCGTCGCAAAGCCAGTCGACGACGATGAGGCGATAATATTATTAACTTTTTTTTTTTTTTTTTCTCGATAACCCATGTGACAAGTAGATAATAAAAACGCGCGTTGGATAATATTATAAACGACAAAGGTGAAATTAAATTTAAAAAAAACCTAGGGAAAAAAAATCCGGGTTTTCCTCACTGGCTTACATAATCGCAAAGTAGAAATTGCGCGAAGAAATAAAAAAAATCATAAAATACTAGATAAAAGCGTTGCTCTAAAAAAAACTGTCCAAATAAGCCGAAATTTCGTATTTTAACATCATTTAAATTTCTATAGCGCACTGCTAGATTAAACGTCAAGCCAAAAAAAAAATATATAACGTTCATTATGTTGTTTAGAAATAAAAACTAATTCGTCGTTTTGAAATTACTGTAACATTTCGAGAAATAAATTTTAAAAAAAAGGTGTCCTGGGATAACGGGAGACGGATGTAGCCACTGTTTTAAGTAATTTTACGCGTATCTGTAAGCAACGATTAATCATTGCTAACGAAAAACGATTCTGAGCAGTGTTCGGTTGATGGTGTTTATTTGACAACAGTATATAATTCATATTATGGTAAAATAATTACATATTAATTGTATATTTTTTTTCTCGGTTTTCCCATTTTTTCCCCCATTTATTAGAAAAACGACTACCTTAACGTACCTCTCCAGTCAGATTCCCTTTAAGAAAAAGTGCTATACCTGTAAATCGAATTTCTGGTAGAAAGTAGTTCACAGATAAAAAACAAATGGATATTGAAAATTGTGTATTTATACTTGTTTCGTCGTTTTATTGTATGTTTCTAGCGCATATTTATACGATTTTTGTGCGCTACAATTCTATAAAATCATACGACGTCTTGTTCGTGATGAAAATCACGATTTAAAAATGTTTCGCACTAAAAACTAAAAATATGACTCGTACGAGTAATATTGAATAACGAATTATCGGATGCTATAACTGTACTTGTTCTACATTAGTCTACGCTCAAAATTATTGTACTGCTATTTTCTACTTTAAAATATAATGTTTCTACGCAAAAGACAAATAATTGTATCTATCAACGCCGTGCACCACCGCCCGCCGTCAAATTCGGTTTGGTCTAGACCCGAACCCCGTGTTCGGCGCACAGTTATAAAATATGTATACCATTATACCCACAGCAAACTTAAATAATTTCCACCGTCAGGCTTTGACTAATTATATTATTGGGCAGCTATTTAGTGCGTCATAATATATTGAAATTTTGTACGCGATGAATTTATTATAGCTAACTCCTACCTGTTAAACGACTCGTTATAAATTCGCATATTAATTCGTTTACCCGTTTGCAAAATATAATATAAAAAATAAAAATCGATTTTTGTCTGTGTTTCGGATACGTTTAATCGGTTCAGTACTATTTAAAATCTGTAATGATATTATGTTATATTGCATTATTTAGCTTCCGTATGCGTTATCTATTTCGTCCAAGGACGGTTAGTAGCCGTACGTAAATTTTACGAATATTTTAATACAAATTTTTATTATTATTTTTACGTCGTATTTCGTATTACCACCATTCCCGCCAGACGCGATTATCATTTTTATCGTTGGACTCCGATTGTTTATGATCGTTTTGCTTTTTATCACGTTAACGGGCGGAGATGCGCGTCGGATAAATACCCCCGGAGCGTAAATAAATATTTTTGGTATTTTTTCTTCTTCATCGGCTTAACGATCCATTCAGGACCAGCGCCGCCATCAAAATCTCTCTCCGTCTATCACACTGATACGCCCGATATGCTCGCAATGTTGCGTTCTGATCTATCATTACTAGATCTTTGGTAACTACGTCAATCCGTCGGGTTTCGAACCGTTCTAGGGGTCTCGTTTTCTGTATTCTGTAAACTAGCAAATTTTTAATTAGCTGCCCATCCGCTCCCCGTGCATGTCCGAACCATCCTAGTGGTTTTCTTCTAATAAAATACAGTGTGTTTGGCTTATTATAAAGTCTTTTTATATTTTCATTACTTCTTCTTTCGTATGTCCGTCTTTCTGGGTTAAAGATTTATCCATGTATGGTTCGTAACACTTTCCTTTCGAACGCGATAAGTTTTCTGCTGTCACAGGCGTATTTTATTACCGGTCGAAGGTAACTATGGTATAAGTAGTAGTTTTGATACTTTAGATAACAGCTTAGATCTTCGGAGGTTTAGATTTTTGATATAGCCCTCCCGAAATTTGAGAAAATGTTTATATTTTTTCTTTCCGTCTGTATACACGGTTTATTCTTACTGGTGTATTGTAACAGAATATAATATAGCAAATATACATACATGTGTAACAAATAATATTGAATTAACAAGAAAACTAAAGGTACCTATAGCGCATCAAATTTATTAAATTGTAATATTTAGATAGGAAATTAAAGATCGATTGTTATGGTTTAGGTTTAAGATATTAAATTAAATGGTTTATAAAGTGAAAACTGATTGTTATATTCATTTGTCAATTTATGGCTATATACATAAAAAAAAAAAAAAATAAACCACATAAAAAACAATATTCATACACAATATTTTCCTCTGTGTGTGTGATTGTGTGCGTGTGAGTACCAATTACATTAAAAATACATTTATGTAAATATTGTTTAGTATAATATATTCTAAAATGTTGTATTGCCGATATTTTTGTCACTCGTATTTTTAGAGGTAAAACGAATAGGTACCTACTTTTGATTTCCAAATGACAACCTATATTAAAAATTCCATAAATGAATGGAGTATTACTTTAAATGCATTATTGTGTCGGAATTATTGATTTCCGTCAACCCGTGGATGAGATAATCCACTTTTATGTCTGGGTAGGAGGAAAGTGGTAGAGCATAATTTGAGTGGCGATAACGGCTTGTCGCGCGGCATTTGAATACTACTCTACTACTTTTCTCCTAACTATAAACTTTAAAGTGGAAAATCTCGTCTATGGTTTTATAAAAACAAAAACATCAAAATGCGTTTATATTAATATTACATCTATTTATAAAATGTTTTATAAAGGTTGTCATTTGGAAATCAAAAGTAGCTAATCCGTTCCACCCTCAAAATTGAGTATATTAGAAATAAAGAAAATGTAACATTTTAGAATATATGTTTTGAAAACGTTTTTACATAAGTCATTTTTCTTTAAAGTATTTCATTTCATTGACTGTATCATGCAATTTAAATGACTATCTGTATATATAGGTACCCCTTGACCTCTTTTCAGTAGGTACTAGGTATCAATTATTTATACGACTATCTATTTTTAAAGTCAAATTTTTTTACCTTTTAGTCAGAAAAATCAACAATTTAATGTGTTGGTACCTTTAGTGATATGAAGAGAAACCCCGAACGTATAAACATTTTCTTGTTTAAATCGAAACCTATCCGAATCATAATAATAATATGTAGGACAATAGAATATTAAAGTGCAATGAAACAAAAAATATGATTTAAGGGTCATTTTATCAATCTCCAGTTAAGAGGATTTTGTAATTTAAATTTAATGTTAATCCCCAGTTTACCCTAAAATTACATTTTTATTTAAAATGTAATTTTATTATCAATCGGTTAATATTTTAACCGGACTTTAACCGTAAAATAGTTAATCCGAGATATTTTCCCGTTTAAAATGTTTAACTAAAGATTAGGTACAGTGTTATCAGTAAATATCATGTAGTAACATTTTGTGATTTTATTAATTTTAAATGATTTTAATTTTAATTTCGTTGACTTTTTTAATTTATTGAATGTTAGTACCAATTCAGTTTAAAAATCGATAAACTTGTTTTATTACCTATTTTATTTGATATTATTATAAAATTTCAAAAAAAATCAACTTGAATTTAACTCTGAATTCTTATTTATAACTATTCAATGGTTTCGTTAATTATTTCCGTGTTTTATTTTTAAGGTTTGCAGTAGTAACATCGATATTTTATTTTTTAAAAATGTTTTTTGTCGACTAGCTTAACTAGAAATTTCAATTCCCAAACAATAAAATTGGTAGAACGCTCTCATTTTGTTTTGATGCTCATTGTGAACAATATAACAAAAAAATATATAAAAATAAGAAATTAAATATTTAAATAAGTTTTAATTCTGAATAATTGTTTGTACAGAAAATATTTAAAAAAAATTCCACAAATGTAAAATTACTTGAGAATCATAGAATAGATTTGGCATGCCAAATATTTTGTGATAACAAATAACAACTCAATGATTGAAATAAGCGACATATTCATATTACTAATGTCAATAAATGTATTTTTATAGTGAATTAATCTTTAATTATTTAAACCTAGATCATTTAATCTTAAAATACAAATAATTTATAAAATCGTTATTTTTTTAATCTAGAGTTAGTTTTCTGATAATTAAGTTTAGATTAAGTTAGTTACTAACTCTGAGATTTTTTAACTAAACATTTAACCGACGATTGATAAAGTGGCCTAAATAAAGTAAACTTATGCTTACTTATTTGGTTTCAAATAATACAAATTGATAATTTTAGAGCGGATTGATTTACAGATTACTTACACGAATACATAAATTCAAAATCGGTATTTATTTTTTAACCTGGGTACGCGTTTTACAACATAATACAATTTCCAAATTCAATATTCCCCTTTATATTTTATATTTTTATTCGTCGGTCGTAAACGAACTTGAGTGTTGTTCGCGATAGACAGAAAACGGGCTGACACCGGGTAACAGCGACGAGAAACTCTGTACCGGGACTAAACTCCATATCAAATTATCAACCATCTATGGCCCCCGACGGATATATATCTACAGCCGTGCTAGAAAACGCGCGTTACCAACCGCTACCAGTATATTCGTTTTTTATCGCGAATATTACAACAGTCGCGTTTTGCGTATCCAGAAATAGATTTGTTTAGAGAAATTCTTTTCTTGTTTCTATTTGCACGAACAGGTTCGCTATTTTATCTTTTGTCATAACGCTACATCGTTGGTTGACACCGACGACGGATATTTTTTAGTGCGGTCATTAAAAAGAACTAAATAAAGCTAGAAAACATATATCACGATCACGATAAGATAGTCAAAAAAAAAAGTCTAATCTATTCCTAGGACCACGCTTTACAAATTATTATAATTTATTACTTTAATTTCGATTTTAGATTATAAGTGGATCGAAGAAGATATATTTTATAAAGTTCGTAAAATATTTGTGTGTTTTCAAAAACGTGTAGTGGCGTGTATAGTAGAAGGAAGGTTAAGGGCTATACAACCCCTTTGCTCCATCATATTGGCTTTTTAATAAAATATGTATAAGTATTTATTTAGTAATTTAGTCTCAATATTAGGGTTGGGCTGATATAATTTTTTTTACCGAAATCCGATATTGTAATATATAATTATGATACTGACATAACACCGATACTTGATATTTGCAATCGAAAACCATGAGTTGGTATTGAAATTAACTGATCTATCGGTCTAAAACCCGATTTTGTCAAATTTATCATATAATAACATTATAGATATTATAACTGTCGGGTCAAATAATGTATAGGGTTTAAAAGAAAAACCGATACTGATACCGACAACTGATACCATCACAGATATCAGCCGATATCTTTTATCGATTTGTGAACGTGTCCATCCCTACTAGAAACGTATCTATTATGTATGTTTCAGCCAAGTTACGAGGGGAAACCTGATTTATTTATTAAAAATATTGGTGTTTTGGGTCCGGCTTATAAATTCCCATTGCCAAATTGGGTAAAAGAGACTATTTTATAATCTATTTATGATTAATATATACTACATCCTCTCCCTGTTGAATGTTTTGGGCATGCCGCTGGAAACTTACAAGTACAATTTGACTTGTTTGATTCCACTTTATTACCTTATCCTACGATTATAATTTATAATTAAAATAACTGCTATAATAATATGTTTTTTATAATTTATTTGTGTAACTGCTATTAAAGCAAGTAGTATTATCAACCGTTCAGTTGACGAAAATCACAAGCTCGTCATCAATAAGTCTATTGTTTATTGTGAATTCACCTTCAGTTTTCCTTTTTTTCCAAATACACACCCACACAGTTCTTTTTCGTATTTTAATTATTTTGGTAAGGTTGGGAGTTTAAGTGGGTAACTATAGGATCATTTGTTTAGAAGAACGATAGCATTAACGAGTATGTAACATAAAGGATTAACTGTGGTTTGATAGAGTGAAGAGAAGCGTCAGGTGTTTTATGTGACAAGACAATTCCAAATTTTAACGTTTAGTTCTACAAAATTATAGTTTCACTATAATCTTAGACTTAGATTGGAGGCGAAATAAGAAAAATTGGACTGAGGTGGTTTGAGTATGCCATGAGAAGAGAGGAATAAGAAGCAGTAAGAATTATAATGAAAATAAAGGCAGGGTGAAAGAGGGGTAGTAGAGAGAGAAAGAGGGGTAGAAAGAGGGACGAAAAAGAGGTGGTTAGATGCGATTAAGAATATTAGGACAGTTGCGTGCCGGTTATCTTGATTTTATTTTCTATTTTAAACTGTCCACGATTAATATGTGAGTTAAGTACAGTGATAGTTGTTAATACTTACTATTAATAATACCTACTGTTTAGCTTAACTGTTTGTTAAGACCAAAGATCCTATTTTCGAAATCATTTTGAATACACTAAAATTTTATAAATTTAAAACTGAATATAAATGTATTTTTTTTTTTTTAGGAATCTCTATATTATAATATGCTATAGTATCTAAATCGAACTATATGATAGGAAATATTAATAGTATCTACTGTCGGGGGTTTTCTACATTAAAAAAAGCGTTTTTAATATTACACAATAAATTATTATACTGTGTTAGGTTCTTGGATTTTTGTCGGTTATTCTCACTGGGATTTTTATCATTTTAATAATTCGTTTGACATAATTTTTTTTTCACACATAGAATACATAGATAAAATAATAGTGTTTATCTTTAGACGTTGTTGGGAAAAAAACTAAAAAAACTATCTAATCGTTTGAAACTATCTTTTTTTTTTTTTTTTTGTGTGTGATGATATAATGCCCATATATTCGTGTTATCCATAATGTCAAATAACGATCTCCGTCCGAGCGATTTCTATATTAAAATATATTTGCTTTTATTTTTTTCTTAAAAAAAAAAAATAAAAAAAAAATTGAACGTTAACTTAAACCAAAAGTAACTTGGCACAAATACAATATTGCAGAATCCTATTTTATATATTCGGTAAAAGTGCGAGATACTCGATTTTGTTTTTCTCCGAATGTGTGCCGAAAGTCGATTACATCGTATTATCGCAGTAACGTATTTTTATTCCCCGTTGAAAATAATATGACTGTCATTTATAACGCGAAATTATTATGTTGCTGTATGTCAATCGGCTCGCTGTATATTATTCGTATAGCAGACCGACACCATTGCGATTTAAAAACATAGTATTAATTTCTAATAATATTCGAACCGCGTATAGTGCGAGGACCGCCGCCAACGCCGCCGGTAGGTACCTATATATAGAATCGCTTTTCGCTTATATGTAGAAAGCGGACGCGTGACAGTCGAAAAAAAATATCATAACATTGTAAAGTCATTGACGGAAAAATCGAAATCGTCAAATGTGCCCAACCCGTGCGCGGGTCCGGATTAACGTACATGCGAGGTAGGCACGCGCGTATACAGCTAGGCAGTGGCGAAGGATTTTTTAGTTTTATTCACTTCCAATGCGGGGACGTGCACAGAACACGGTTGGGTTATGGAGGGGGGAGGGAGGAGGACGAGATAATTAAGTTTATAATACTTATAAAACCCACGGATACAAGGTTCAGTCGCTCATTGTTAGACTCAAAATCACTACAGGAACGGTCCGGACGTATCCAAAAAACATTCAATACTTTATCCACTTCGCCTATAAGGTTCATTCGGTTACAAGAATCGCTTTGCACCGGTCCCAAAGTGAATCTTATAAGCGGCGTCCACTGTATTAACGGTTGATTTAGAAAACAAACTATGTCAAATAATATATTGATCATAATATCTACTTCTGGACCAATGGCTATGCCAAATGCCGAAGTAAGTCCACTTCTCTCGGGGAGAGGAGCGATCGCCCGCCCCCCATCATAAGAACGCCCTTGTTATAATAATATACACAACGGTAACCCAGACTTAAGCACGTTTTAAACGACGTACATACATTTGTATCACGGAATTAAAATCACTCGCGAAACAATTTTACAACTTAAGTCCCGGGTGTTGGTTGTGGGGTAACACTCGGACGACTTATCGTATTCATAATAGGCTAGTCAAGCCTAGGATTGAAACCAACACTTAATCCTGCCCTATCTATACGGAATCTATACTACTACGACGATGACGAGTCTTCCGCAATAAATTCGCATACACGTATGCCTATTTTCCGGTGCACGGGAATATAAATTTCGCATATCATTGCACATTCAGTTCTCAATATTATTGATATTTATCAGCGTTTGGTTTTCTAGAAAGAAATGTTAAATTTTTCGGGAGCCACGATTTCTCTTATGGGACATCGTATAATCTATAATGCCGACGCTCGAAATACTAATGTATTTCGAGAGCCAAATGCATATCGGGCAAAACTTCACAACTGTAGGTACGCAGTTTAAATCTTTCCTCATCTCTCTCCTAACACTGCATGCGTATCGGTATCAACTAGTCACGTCAAACAGACAAAAACGATAATATTCCATAATGCACAGGTTACGTGTTTTTTCGCGTAAAATTGTCTATTTTAATTTGTCGCGACTGTTTGCGGCGGTGTTCATATTTTAATATTTAGTTCACATTACTCGATGATTTTATTGCATTTGTAGCGGTTGTTTCTGAAGCAAATCAGATCTAAATCGAGAATTACGAGTTGCTTTATAGGCAAAGTGATAAAAATCGGGCTGTTTCGAACATGAACTTAACCATGTTGTTGCGGAGGGGATTTTCACCTCCGTATACAGCCCTACCGACTATCCGAATAAAGCCAAGGGGATGCAATTTTCAATGGGCACGGCGGCGCTAGGTTAAGTGTTTGTAATCAAATTTCACTTTTGTGTTACGAAGAAGAATAATATTTTTATTGTTCGACTCGAGTGACTGAGCTGTAGCCGTATAGCTCATGTGCGTTCTCATATTTTATTGCCCATGGATGTTTCGTGTTAGAAAAATAATAATGTTTTTTTAGTGCATTCGAGTCAATGCATATATATATATATATTGTTTATTAATAAATACGATACGTCGATCGGTTGTTTTATTCGTTTTCCTCGCCCGCAGTGCAGTACGCTATTATAACCTGTATAAAACAAACGGGTCGGAGGAGAAGTGGGAAGTGGGACTATTCGAATTTATTTTTTCCGTATGTAAATTTCATTTCTTATAGCGAAACTGGTTGAAACGTGCGCGGACTGTCGTGTACCGCAGAGGTACCTCCGGATAGACGTGGATATAAATTCATATATACGTATAATATCGTATGTGTATATTATAATGTTGTGTATCGTTTGAATTAATTTCGGACAGGTAACCTGGGTATACGGTGAATGCGGTTCGCTTTCGCCCAGCCGGTTCGCCCGACGGTCCGTGGGCGACGGCGGCGGGTACGCCGACAGCGCCTCCGGACGGTTTTGTTGCAGTTGTGCAGCTGGCTACGCGTGTGTAAAACATAATAGAATACAAAACCTCGTCATCACGTTCCGAACGCTCGTTCGGCATTACCCTCGTTCTATTTAAATCGAACCGCTCGTGCGGTTTCAGATTCTGAGCGCGGCGGGCAACGCACACTGGGTTCTACGATGACGTGCGCTTTTTATTTGGTCATTTTTTTTTTCTCTGTATGCAAACAACTTTTCTACCGGAAATCTCGATCCGATAAAAAAAAAAACGACCAAGAGCTTTTTTTATTTTTTCACCCGACTGCTCGAAGGAGGGTCATGTTTCTCGACCGTCATGCATTGCGGTGCAGCGGTGCATGTATGTCTTCTTCTTTGGCACGCTCTGTAATCTTAACGGTTTGACGGGTTTTAACGTGAACGGTGTCGTTGTATTCGTCATAATTGCTGCAGGACTGGCATACGGTATAACGTTTAAATATGACGCGCGCGGGGAAAGAAACAGAGGGGAAATAAAAAAAATAATAAAACTGTTTTTCGTTATAACAAATATTGTATCGAATGAAAACTGATAAACTGTAAAACTAATGTATATATTCCTCTTACCGCTCCGAATCTAAAAATAAAATCATTTATTTAAATAAAAAAAAAAAAAAAAACGAAAAACCCGACTGCGTTAAAAACTGCAGAAATATTTATTGCAGAACCGTGTGTTGTACACAAAAAAAAATGTAGTTCGCGCTTCTGTAGAAGACGCTGCTCTGTTAAAATGCAATTTTTCTAAATAAACTTATTAACGGAATGATTGAGTACCACGCTTCCCCCGCGCCCTTCAAATACCATAATATTGCGTAGGTACACGATTTCTGTCGAGAATCGTTAAACTGCCACGTCCCGCGATTGTCGTCGATTAGAAAATAACATGATGTATTTATATGGGGGGAGGGGGGGAAAGATGTAGTTAATTTACAGAAAACGAACCTAAAATATAAAAACACAATACCCGTGTACCATAATATCGTGCGTTATAATTTACATCAAATTGTAGAAATGTGTTTGAATTTGCATAGAAATTAAAATCGATTATTCCTTCGGCAGTATACTTGTGCATGACGTCAAGTCGACAGCGAACACTGTACTGTTCGGTGGCAAGGTGAAATACATTCCTGTGTAAGCCAACACATAGTATTGACTCCGAATTAAACACATTCCGCGGATGACAATTATAGCGACGTACCGGCGAACAATTCCTAGGTTAGGTTAACAATGCGGTGGTATAATTAGGATTTTGTCAAGGGAGGAGATTTGGAAATCGTATTATATTGTACAGTGTGTACAGTACAGTATCAATATTCTAAATTGATATATTTTACGGACTAATTTATTATTTAACCCATACTAAAATTGTAATTTCAATCAAATAACTGTTGGTATTAGAAACTATTGTAGTTTATTTGCCATTAACGTGCCTACTGTGATTTAATTAAATAAGAAAACGTGTTCCATTCGGGGTTGTTTTTTTTTTTTTTTTTTGATATATTTCAATCTACACATTTTTGATTTTTCTGACTTAAAATTAAAGGTATTTGAATTAAACGAATAGGTAGTCGTATAAATAATAAAGTGGGGCGATATCTCTCTAATCTCTCCCACCCCCCCCCCTCGGCAGAAATACGCCCCTGGGATAACGAAAGACATATCCGTGTACGTGTGAACTCTCGTCGCGAACGTTCGACCGCAGTCGTGTTTTCACGTTTGAAAATATTTTCCCAGAAGATTTTCTGTACGAATCACGGACGCTCGTTGAAATCGCACGACGCGTTTTACAAACCGTGGTGCCTACAACCCGATAATAATATTATTACCTATTTCTTTTTCATTATTTTGTTTCGGTAATTTATTGTTATGCGATATCGGCTCGGGGCCGACGCACGGGTGTACCGCACGTCACGTTTGCGAAAGCTCGAGTTCGGAGGTATTATTTTTATTATTGTTTTTATTTTTTTTTTTTCCTCTCGTTTTTTTTTACAATATGAACCTGTTGCGCTTCAAACCGCAACGTCGTCGTCGTCGTCGTCGTCGGTATTAATCGTATTGTACAATACACGAGCGTGTACCTATTGTTCCATTTATTATTATCATACCCAGGTATACGCCATCACCGAACGAATCGGCCGCAAACGCCATTTGACCGCAAAAAATCGAGGTATCTGCGGTTATAAACGCCGTCGTTTATTACTGTTACGGGTCGCGGATATATTATTAGGTGTATCGCTGTATTATATTCGACCTTTCGCGACGTTTTCGAAATATCTGCGCTTAATAATCGAATTCGGTGTAACGGTCTGTATACTGTATAATATTATATAGGCGCCCACGCGTCGCTGTAAATCAACTGTAGTCGTACAAAAAGTACATTGCGCTAATGCACGCCTATATTATTTATACATCACTTGCAATGATCAAAAACTGTTCAATTTAAACGTGAATTGAGTGACAGTGACAGTATAATGTTATCGACGTACCATTTTTTGAAAAAAAAAATATCGAAAATAAAAACCACATATTGTTTCTTTTACATATTGGTGTCTATACCATCACGAGTATAACAACGAAACGATTATAGTTTTACGAATATTGGTTTTTATTTCTCGAAAAGTATTTCCGCGGTTTGTAAAAAACGCTCCTTTTTTTTTTTTTTTTTGTTTTATATTCGGAGCGTACCAAGAGATCCATTGGTTTTACAATGCTGTTTATTTTTCTCTTTCCGTCGACGATTTTTCTACCAGCATTTTTGCTTATGGGTTCGTTAGACTTTTACTGGAATCGCGGAGCTTAAAGACTTAAAAACTGTGCGCACCCATACCGTTAGTTTTGAACCGCCATCTTAAACGCGGGTTTGTTGATACGATTAACGAAATTTTTCATTTGAAACACGGTTTAACAGATATTCGGTAACTATTAAACAAAACGATACTGGCGGTATGGACGTCGCCCGTAATCTCTTTTCCTATAACATATATTGTAGCGTATTATTTTCTCATCTGTGTGCACGCTATTATATACGTCCGTACGATTATATTGTAACAATAAAAAAAAAACCCCCAGAAACGGCACAATTGATACAATTCGATTTTTCGAATTGTATCTGTGCCGTTCTCGGTAGAATTCTGATGTTCCTATTTAGTTCGTCCTGTGTTCGTCCGCCTTTTTTTCGGTTTGTCCGATTGTCCCCTTAATCTTCGCCGGTTTCCGATTCAGTACGTCCCTTGTTATGTCGCTCGATCTGCATGATATGCGTCTTCCGGCCAGCTCACCGTTCCTCCTTTATGTGTCCGTAATATATTTACTATCTTATTTTTTCTGAAAATTCTCAAATTCCGTTATTAAATCTGGATTAATTGATTTTTTTTTCTTTTCATAAAACACGGCGAAAAGCCATTTCCGACCCGATTGTCGGACCGATACACTATTCACACTCAAACCATGGTATTGTAACATTAGTCATTTTCGTATTACTATAAAATTTATTAGGAAATAATATTATTTCGTTTGCGGGAAGTAGGTTTTCTTTTTTTTTTTTTTTTTTGTTTGTATAAAAGGTTGGCTACAGGCCCTGTAGTTTTGAACTCATTGTTATCTAAGACGCGAGTTTTGTCGTTACGAACAAATTAAATTTTGGAACCACGTTTAATATATTTATGGTTACTGTGAAATTAAACAATACTATCCACTGCGGTCGGTCCGTAATCCCGTTTCCACAAAATGTATTGTAACGTATGTATTATACTCCCGTCACCGGCGTGTATGTTATTGTATACCTGCGTTTGTACGACAATGTGATAAAACGATACAAAAAAAAAAAAAAAAACAACCCAGAAGACGATATTATTCCGATTTCTCGAATAGGACCGTCGCAGTTGTCGCCAGACGTACCTATATTAATTACTTTTTTTTTTTTTTTTGTTTCTAATCCGGGAGACGACGGGATGTCGGTAAAATATCCCGATTTTCTGTGCATCGATATCTGCAGGCAGGTAAGGCATCGGGGACAGGAAAAAAATACACCCCGCAACACCGTAGCGCACTATTTTGGGTCGTACGTTATGATAACGTGCATCGTTTTACTCTTCTACCGAACAGTTACAGTTCCGGCACACGATCGTGTGATTTACTTAAATTTTCTATAGACCGCGTGAAAAAAAATCGCCGTGTTGTTTGTGCGCTATTTTTCTCTTGAAAATCCGTAAGCCATAATATAGAGGAAGGAACGGAATTCCGAGAAAAAAAAAAAAAATAAAAATAATAAACACACAGTCAAAGAGGATATCATCATCATCATCATCATCATCATAATATGCGGAACAGAATAGCATGTGGCAAGTATATTTATATAATATTGTACGCTCGCGTGGAAACGCAGAACGTGCTGGGAATTTTTAATTTATTTTTTTTTTTTTTACTTTTTGTTTTTCGTAAATAATACTCCGAATTAATAATTATGTTGAAATAATATTATTCGAGTCAAAGCGAAATCAAATCGCATTATATTACGTGTGATACGCGTCGTCGTCGTTGTTGTAAATAAGTGATGGGTTCAGTTGGGAGTAAAAAAAAATTACCTCAACCAATGATGAGCGTGGGAACATAATGTGCATAAAGTAAGTTGATATTTTTTCTACACCCAAAGGTGCAGACAATATTGTCAACGGAAAACGATTCTGAGCAGAATATTTTAGTAACAAAAATTATAAAGAAAATTGCCAGTTTTTCCAATTTATTGGGAAATCAAAAAATAATAATAATAATAACCACGTCAAAACACCAACAAGATCGAAAATTCCAGAAGAATTTTCCTATAAAATTTATGAATGGAGCAAGACTTTTGGTTGAAAAGTAGTTTACAAGCATATAAAAGAAAAAAAAAACATATCAAACTAATATATTCCTAGCTTCGCTCAGAATCTAAAAGAATGAAATCATACGCATGGCAAAACCATTTAGATTACTAATTTCTTACCAGTCATACTTGAAATTTTGTTTGAACCGTTTCGTCGGAGATACATTTTTCCCCGCCGTTTAGATTTGACCTGACCCTTATAACACAACGAGCCTGCTCTGTTTCAAAGGAACTACCACACTGCATTTAAATAATTAATGTCACAGTAGGGGTTCACTTTTGCTCGTGAATAATATCCCTGTCAGAGCCGTACCGATCCATTTTTTACCCCGAGGCAGAACTCTAGCAATGCGCCCCCTGGGTGTTGGGGGTGACACACTAGCAGTTTTTAATATATTTTTTTTTTTTATATTAGATTTCGAACAAAACAAGAAATAATATTTTCGTCCACAAGTATATAATTCTCAACTCCTTATATTATAGCAAACAATTTAATTTGAAATTTACAAATTTATTAGGTATTTCATAACGATAATTAATAACTATAAAAAATAAAACAAAATAATTTTAAATAATTATTATTTATAACGGAATTTCCCTAGCTTTTGTGTCAGCAAAATTGTCAATAACTTTTTCATAATTCAATTTACTAATGATTTCTGTTTCTATTGAAAGTATGGCCATGCTTGATTATCTGTCTTGAACCATTGTTGATCTTATGTACGTTTTTATCAATTATTTAAGTTTGCTCTTTTCACATGAAACTGTTGTGACAGACATTGAAAGAAAAATCCTACTATAGCAATTTCAATATTTGGATACGGTTTTTTAAGTTTTTAATCTTATAAATAGATATAAGTAAATTTTAATCTTCAAATAAATATAAGCTTATAAGCTTAAATAAATATTATTAACTCAATACTTGGCAAAATATAAAGCTGCATGTTTAAAATCTTAATTATTTTAAATTTTTTCCGCAGTATTTAAATCATCATTGTATTTTAGTCCTAGATCAGCAGCTGATTTTTGCAAATCGTGTGAATTCATATTGGTTAATGAATGACCAGAAAGAAATTAAAAAATTGTTTGATATTTTCATAATTTGTTTAGATCGCCATATCATCTGGGTAAAAAGAATATATATCGAGTCCGTAATGGCAATTCGAAAATGTCGTTCTGCAACATCTGTTTCATAAAGTTCTATTTTTTTAATTTTTTTTTTTTTGTTCTTGATTCCTTTAAAGACTTAAAGTTGTTAGTTATTTGTAACTCTTCTGCGACTTTTGTAGCATTTGTAAAATTGTCTTCCATAGGCGTGTCGCGAATTTCAACGATAAGCTTTTGTTTTGTAAAACTTGATTAACACGATCTATACTACTTACAGTTTTATTCCGAATATTAAGTAAACAGAAAAAGTCAATATTGATCAATTGAAGTAAATTTTTAGCTGTTGATTTTGTTTCAAATTTAAGTTATATTTATAATTTACGTATATATTTTCTGAATCACATAAAAAAAAAAAAATTGTACTTTGACGCATTAGCCGATATTGCATGTATGTCACTTACGTTACTGTAGTGAGCAGCAAATGGAATGGATGTGACTAAATTGTTTGTATTTAATATGACTGCCTGAACGCCATGGCATTTTCCTGACATGTTAGCTCCATTGTCATACCTTTGTTCTCGTACATTTTGTATATCAAGTTCATCAGCTTTTAATTTTGACAATATTTCCATAGCCAACCCGTCTCCAGTTTTTTTCCGTGTTTATGAAACCTATATAATTTTCCATTGTCAATATCAACATAACGAATCACTTCAGCCATTTGTTCATTATGTGACACGTCGGGAGTGCAGTCAAACAACAAAGAAATACATTTAACTTTTCGTTTTTAGATAATATTTCATTTCAAACTCTTTGTCCCAACAAACAGATAAATTAATTTTGTATTTTTGGAGACAGATAACTAATAGCTCCCTTGTTATGATTTATAAGATTTTAGGATATTATCATAATTGTTAAGCAATTCTATTAAATTCAGAAAAATACCAGAATGTTTATTTCCTACTGTTGTGCTCGATCCTCCAAATGCTAAATTATTTTTTGGGCAAAAATAAAATTGTATCTAAAATTACACGTCGATTTTTTTTTCTAGCAAAATCGCCTTTTGTAATTCATTGTCAAATGTACTGAGACAATGTACAAACAAATGAACAACATTTGTTTGTACATGGAATACCTACTTGCTGTTTTTTGAGGCACTTGATTTAAATAAAGAGCATTGACAAATTCCATATTTTATTGTCAATAATAATTTTTCTTAAGTTCATCATTTAGTATTTTTGCAACCCCCAGCATTAGGCGCTCGCTTCACCCTAGTTACGGCTCTGGTCTCTGTATACGTATGGTATCGTGGATTAAAAAAAAAAAGGAAAAGAAAAGAAAGGAAAATAATGAAAATACGAGCGAAAATAATCGATAGAAAAATAAAAAATATTCATTGTGTTTTAATTCTCCTTCTTTTATAAGCTATTAAGGCCGATCATTGCACCGCATAACCTCCTCCAGCCCTACATATTATTCGTAATTTTTATCGGGTTACCGGCAATGAGGACGTTTTTTTTATGGTTTCCCGGGTGATTTTCATATTAATAGGGAAAACCCGCAAAAGAAAAAAAACGTATAGAAAAATCGGACAAATACTTACGGCGTCAACGATACAAATTCTGGCAACTTTTGAGCTATACATAGGTATTTTTAATTATTAAACGACCGCATTTCGCATTAAGCGACGTCGCGCGACAAAGTTGTAGCGGCGGTTGCGGTGGCGGCTTAGTGGTGGTATCTGTGCGGAGCCACTGTTTTGCTACAAAATTCGTAAATTAACATTTGAAAAAATAATAAAGTAAAAACAAAATTATCAAATGGTTAATATTGGTAAATAAATACACAAATGGATAATATCTAATAAATATCTAAATAAAATTTCTTAGATCTTACAATTTCCATAATATTCAATAAGTTTGATTTTTAGTATGTACAGGAAACCTATACAAACTGATTATATAATATCACACGATTCTAATCACTATTGTTCTCAAAAAATATTATTATTTTGTTCAATATTCTATTGGCTTGAACGCATTCCATTAAGTAAACATAATTATCAACACGAGTTCAATATTATCTATAATATGGCCCAGAGAAATAATTCCAATTCAAATACTATTAAAAAAATTCACAAACGTATTAAAGAAAAAACAATACACAATTTACCAAATAATGTTTACTGTTGTAACATGAAATATCGAAATAATATTAATAATACGGATTCGCTAAAATTCTGAACGATAATACAAATGATGTGAAAATCACTTTTAAGACCGATAATAATGCAATCATACATATAAACAATAGAACTAAAAACTTCACGAAAATCGCCTTTCTTTTTAAAATGCTTGTATAAATAAACTTAAACATAACCATAATTAGTTTTATGTAGGTTAGACGAATAGAAATTTTAAAATAAGACATAAAGAACACATTTTTGAAATAAAATTAAAAAAAACTGCCTCTAATTCAAATTTCGCTGAACATGGTATAGACACAAAACCATAATAAAGTTTTGATATTAATACAGATTTAGAAATATTAAATACACAAAAAAACATTTAAATTAATTCAGTTTTAGAACATATCTTTGTCTAATAATAACTCATTGTAAATAATCTCTCTTATTAAAATAATTTATTTCTATGTAAAACGACCGATTTGTATAATTTTTTTTTTTTTTTTTAATATTCAGTCGCCTTTTACTTTTTACATTTGTGATTTTAAATTCGAAACCGGCCGTACAATACACATTTCATAAAACTCTAGGCGACGCATTTATTTTTGTATTTATTTATTTATTTATATATTTAATAAATATTTGCTCGGGCGTAGTGATTTATGAAGGATTGGTTTATCAGAATCGGTTTTCGTTAGCAATGATTAACTATCGTTACGTTCAGACATAAATTAAAAACCCTTGCTTCTCAAATTTTCATCTACAACAGTGGCGCTTACTCACCAAGTAAGTAATAATTTACTATCACTATCATTATGTGTTTACACCATGATTTTAGACGTGATGACATTATTACGTTATTATTATTTTAGTATTATTAAAGAGCTGATACTGGGGATGGGAGCGGCCGTTGTAGGTGAGAAGTTTTAAAAGTAGGAGACATACGGTTAATTCGTTTATTATCCGTAAGCAACGATAAACCATATAACGTTGCTTGGCGAAAGACGATTCCGAGCGCAGTTCGGTAATACATAATTTGAAGTGCCGTAAATTTTTTTGATATTTTAGTTTAAATTTAATTTCAAAACGCTTATTAAAAAAAAAAAAATTTAATAATTTTTTCTGTTAGAAAACGTCGTCCGTGTTTTTATAAAATAATAAAATCGTGAAATTGCACGTTTTTTTCCCACTAGTGTTTTTATTTAAAAAAACGACCTCTTTAAAGTACAATCTAGGCGACTTGAGCTTTCGGAAAAGTTCCTACACGCGAAAATTGAAGCTGTTAAAAAGTAATAAACCGCATCGTAAAACCAATAGCGTTAATAGTGACTTTCGGTTTTCACAAAGTCCCAAATACGACCGACCAGAATTATTCCTATACGATCCGGTACAGTTCCGATCCGACGTAGTGTGCGGCAAGCTCAACACGTGTTAACGGCGTTTGAACAACGGATAAAACCTAACCTCCTTTGGGAACGAAAAAAAAAAAAAACCGCCCCCCGCGAAATAATAATTTTCAACCGAACGGACCGAGTGCCCGGCCGGGCTCGGTTTCGCGGACCGCGAAAACAAACCGTGTCTCGTTTTTTACACAATAACAGCAATAATAATAATAATAATGATTATAATTGTTTTAGGCGGACCGCCGGGGTTCGGTGCCGGGACTTTCTCTAAATATTCATAACGCAATGTGTACAACACAACTGTGTGCATATCATAATAAATATTGTTATATCGGTCGCGGCAACAACTATCGCTAAATATAAATGTTTTTTTTTTTTTTTT
>CABPRJ010000516.1:301775-396776 GCA_902439185.1 Cinara cedri | reverse complement strand
TTTTTTTTTTTTTTTTTTTTTTTTATGCGTGCGTGCGCGCGTACGACGAAATGATATCGTATAAAAACGATTACGGGCGTCATAAATAAAACGGTAACGATAATTGATAGTGACCGATTATTATTTAATTTTCGTATATTGCGACGATAATAATTCCGTCGTTTTACCGCCGCTCGCCGATTAACGTTTCTGTAACATTAATAACGGACAGCGCTGTCGGGCGGACGCGACGAAACACAGCGACGCGTCCGTTCGTATTATTATTATTATTTTTTTTTTTAGTCGATAACGCCCAGAAAAACCGTGCACCTACTGTCGTTATCGCCTGAACATTTACAAGTTTAATCAACAGCAGTTATTACAAACGACGCGAAACGCGTCGTGTCGCGTTACACTGTTATTCCGGCTGCAATAGAATTTTCGTCGATATTACACGTATCGTGTGTACACACCACGAGTAAACCGTATAACTCGGTAATAATAATGTGGCATTGGCACCCGGTTGTTTTTTTTCAAAACATTTATCGATATTTTTATCAGTTCGACCCCTTCCCCCAGATCCCCATTTGTTTATTATTATTATAATTTTTTTAATTTTCGGTTTATCTTGCCTACAAGAGAAAAAAACACGACTCGTGATTGTATACTACCCCACTAAAAATGGTTGTTTTTCATTTGTCGGTTTATCTCTGCGTGTACAGATGTATTAACCAAAATTACCCCGCGGGTATGTGTTACTCTCTCTACATTCCCGACTACCCGCCTACACAACTGCAGCCACCGAACAACAATATTCGCGTTAATAAGTGCAATAGTGTCGATTTTCGTGTAGATTTTAATAAGAATTACTATTCGAGTAACAATCGATAACATTGTTAATATAGAAATCGAATTACTGGCGACCGCGTTTATAGCGGCGCTTTCGTTAAGCTGTCACCGCGATGATTACAACACATCCCGGATTTTAATTAACACGCACAATACGTCTTAACTGAGTTAGTTAGTATGTACAGCATAATATTTTATTCGTATTGATTCAGATTTTCGAGTTAAGCTATTCGTTGTACAAGAATACACTTTTTCGGTTGTTAAAAATGTTAAAAAGTCGCGGAGCTTTTGCTCGGCGCAGCTCGCGGTATATATTATTTATTCGAAACATTTAATCTAAATTCTCAGTGGTTTATTTTTTTTTTTTCTGGGTTACTGCCCATATTGGCTTCGTGGGAAAAAAACGCGCACTCCGCCCAGGGTAAGTAGGTTTTTGATTTCGGTGTATACATTATAAACTAAAATAAATATACCCTAATACCTCGCCGGCTTCCCGCGTCTACAACAATGGCCTGCGCACGATGCGAAGTACGTCCGCGCGGCTTTTCCGTTTGTTTTATCGAGATCTCGGAGAGACTTACCGGTGTATCCGGCACGCTAAACCGGCTGTACGCGTATAATTCCTACGTGCATTATATCTAAAAAAAAAAAATAATAATAATAACAAAAAAAAAAAACGTTTTATTTCATTACTTTTTGTCCCACACGTAACCCGGAGAAAACGTGCGATAGCAGGAGGAAGAAGAACGAAATAAGGTTATACAGGCTACCGCTTTCGTCAAAATATTACGAACACGATCTGTTTCGCCCGCGACCGATTATAATATTCTCGACCGACGTCGGTTTTGTTCGTACGGTTTCCGCGTTTTGAGAATCACTGATGCAATAGGAATAATAGCTGTCGACTGACAGTTATGTATGACTTAACATTTAACACTTAACCTATAATATTATGTATACAACGAATAACTGTACATTTATGTAATAAAACGATATTTTTAACGAAATGCCATATTATTTTTAGTAAAACAAAATATATTACACTCGTGTTAAACAACACGCTATATTATATTGTACGCGGATATTTGTGTCGAGAAAGCCGTCACAAGGTCTTCTGGTAATAACAATTTTGTTTCGGTAGTTTTCATTAGGTAATACGTTTTTTTTTTCGGTCTGCGTTTCCGATTTTCTCGCGTAAAAGCTGCAGTCGGTTCGCGTTTCCATCACCGTATTATTAACCCCGCGCGTCTTACACTCGGGATAAAAACAAAAACTAAAATAACAAAAAAAAAAAAAAAAAACAATGGCAAAAGTATACAAGTATTTGCGGTGAGTGGGCGTCGAATTCCAACTATAATATTATATACAGTCAACACCGATGATTCACAAGCTCCTACACGGAAATTATTTGGCGAAAACATAATATACTCGTAAGTGCTTATTTCGGTAGAAATGAAATCGGACGAGAACTGCGCGCCGTCTATAATATACGATCGGTGTGTTTCGGAAAAGTCGGTCTCATCCAGGCGAAAATATAATTTTTGGTCGGTGTGATTTTTCGAAAAACTCGAAAAATAACAGACTTAAAAATATATTTAGAACAATTATGATATTTTAATGTCATCCGTTGACAAGCAACTATATGGGAGGGGTGGTCAAACCCCCCCTTCGAAAGCTAATTGTTGTGTAAATTTACTTATATTAATTTAATATTATTTTTGTAAATATTGACCATTGTACAGGGAATCTGATCGGAGTGGTACTTTAGAAAAATCATTTTTTTGATTTTATCAGGATTTTACCCAACAAATGAGAAACACATGGTAAAAACCGGGATAGAACGGGAAAATAGGTATTATATTATTAACGAAAATGTTTAATATATATGTAATTATTTTACTAAAGTATGACACGTATATTGTTGACAGAGCAACTCTGTTAGCAAACTGTTAAACAACTACGTTCAGAATGGTTTTTTCGTTAGCAACAGTTAATCGTTGCTTGTATAGATGTACATTAAATTCCCGTCTATATCTTACCTTCCGTTTTTATTATTTTTTGTTTTCGTTTTTATTTTTTTTCGATTTATTACTGATATAATCAACAATAATAATTCGGACCCGAAATATCAACAACTCTATGTAAGGCTCTCCTTTGGGGTTGAATACGGGGGACGTATACGATATTCCCGGTCTAGAACTACTGCATTTATGCAAAATTTCAGCTCAAACCTTTCAGTCTAGGTAGGGCGAGAAGCGGTAACAAACACACGTCCATACATCCAAATAAACTTTCGCATTTATAATATTATTAGTAGGATTAGTAGGATTTGTAAGTATGTTTGTTCACCATACAAATCTGCAACTTTATTCCGATCTCGATGCAACTTCGCGAAACAATAGGAGGTAAGTCACTGCGTACTTTTCATCGCCGAATTTATTTTTTAAAAGGGGGTTTACGGTTTACGCATGATTTTGCGTCTTTTAATACGAAAACGGATTTTTTTTTTTGTTTTTTTTTTTTTTGTTTAGTACAATCTAATATTTGTTGTGTTACGATTAAAAATAATTGCAGAGACTAGAACTTTTCTCAGAATTAGCCTATACTAACATTTTATAGACGTGGTAAAATTATCAAAACATCTTTAAACTAATTATATAGGCAAATGATATTTTCGAGTTTATATTTGGTTCGAAATTTTAAATTTGAAAATTGTTTCAGCTGAGCAGAAATGTTTGAAAATTCAACACGAGGTACTTATGATTTTAATGAATCGTTTTTGGTGGCAAAAAAAAAAAATTGATTGTTACGTAGAAGTTTTTTTGTAAAAGCGTTTTTCGAATATTTTTTGACGAAGTCGTAAAAGTCAGGGCATTTTAATATTGGTATGTTTTTTTTATCTTTTAGATTTGGTTTATTTCGTTCGAAACGCTTCCAAATTGAATTTGAGTAATATTCAATTCATATATTGGTATACTTTATAAGCGTTTTCGGGTCGAAAATTAGTTTCACTAGCAGTTTTGAATAGATATAAGTACTTATGTATACACTGGTGAAACGATGGTTTCCGGTTTGTCGTACGGATAGCTGCAGAGGATTTAGCTTGCGGGGAGAAAAAATAATAATCTCTAAAATCTACGAGGTTTCTATAATAATATGTAAAACCAGTTTTATTATTTTTTTTATATTTTCAGAATTATACTGTAGACGAAAATTGACATGAGACGTATGAAACGGAGAATTCGAAATTTCAAAAAAAAAAAAATAAGACGAAATCGATACGAAAATTACTTTATAACACGGTTTTTAGTAGATGCGGGAGATAGCTTGAGGATATTTTTCTAGATTGTCTGATTTAAAATACGCACGTTTCTGTCAGGCGCGTCCTTAGGAGGGTGATGGGAGTAACCTCTCCCACCAGTGACCTTGCACTGTTTGATGTTCCATAATATTTAATATTTATAACTCTTTAGTGTTATTTTCCGCGTAAAAAGGTCCTCGAATCTTGGCAGGTAGTATTTTAAATAAGTCACATTTTAAGGTGAAAAAAAAAAATTTGCTTTTTGGTATCAAAGAAGTTACAAAGGGGGCTATTGAGTGGATAAAGTCCTTGGACATAGCAATTTCAATTTAAATTGGATTGCGTACTATACAATGTATTGTTAATGATCTTATTGATAATTTTATTTATGTCTTTTATTAATTATACTGTGCCATTGTTGTTGCCATACGAATATAATTATACAAATATACTTATACAAAAATGCACTGATATTAAAAATAATTTATAATTTTACATCTGATGCATATTTTAGTATATAAATAATTGAGTGAATCGATTATTCACTGTTAAGGTTACATTTAATTGCCAATTTTAAATATCGAGGTACATAATTAAATCAATTAATTTCCACCAAGCTTCTGCTTATTTCTACTATAAATTGGTTATTGTTTATTAAATTAAAAACTTGGTTGAGGAGTAGAAATATGCGTCAGTAAAGACTTACTGCAGGGATGGCAATTATAAATAACAACCGCAATGAACATAATATTAACATCGACAGAATGGACTTGTTAATTATTAATTATAATTGTTTTTTTTTATTATTATTTAAATATAAACGCAATTAAATGATAGTCGTATCTATTATACAGAATACGAATTTCAGGGGAAATTCAGATGAGGGGGCATCGCCATAGCTCTTCGAAACCTGCGTCTGCGACACTCTTACAAACGTATTTATTTCGCTCTCCCTCTCTCCGAGCGATTGACTTTAAGACTCGCCTAGTTTCTGTAGTTATGATTTGTAAAATTTATCGTCCAGATACAACGGTTTTATTTTTTAGAATTCTTAAATTTTTTATCGTGATTCACAACATTTATTACAACAACAACAACATTTATTATAATAATAATAATAATAATAATAATAAATAATAATAATAATAATAATAATAATAATAATAATAATAATAATAATAATAATGATGACGATAATGGATAGTATGTCACGCACAACGGTGCCACGGTTGTCACGCACAACGGTGCCACGGTGCCGCGTCCGTTTTATGGTCGCCGAATGCCGTTTGTTATACACTGCCCTCGAGTGGCGTTCCACAGCCTCCTCCTATATAATGTATATAATAATATATGTGACGGTCCGTCGTAGCTTAGGATCGTATATACATGGAGGTCGAAATACGGTGTTTTAAAATGAAAAATACATACGAAATACTCGGCAAATAAGCACGGTTTAGTATAATAGTTTAGTAGTTTATGTAGTAGTATAGTAGTTTATACGGTTTAGTATAGCATGTATTTATATTTATATACTTAAAATAAGGCTGATATACTGCCGATGGGTGTGCCACTGTTTTTGGAGGGTAGTTGGAAAGGAGGATTTATATTTAGATAGAGTAGTTTAATTTATATCTGTACGCAACGATAAACCGTTGTTAATGAACAAAAAATTCTGAGCCAAGTCTAGTCGATCTAGATCAGTGGTTCCCAATTTCCGTAACCTATTTTACGCCCCCTTTGCTGCTGTTTAAAAATCTCTCTCGCTCACCGTCCCCTTTTAACAATAATGTGCACAACGAATAAAAAAAAAAAGATCATCAAGGTAACAAATCTTATCGAAAAGGTCAACTGCCCTCTGTCGCCTCTACGCGGCTACCTAAATACGGCTTTGCTCGTAATCTTTATCGATACCCGATCCCCGGTCATTATTACAATTGTATTTTTTCTCTACATTTTAAAATACAAATTTTACTTCGCGGTGACTGCTTGTGCCTTGTCCCAGCAATGCGTATACGCCCCCCTGTTGGGAAACACTGATCTGTGTGTCACAAGAAAGTTCGTATAAAGGTTTTGAATGGAGCGAGATTTCCGGTAGCTCACGAAATTGCTTACGGACACAAACAAATAAGAAAAACATAATACAACTAAAACGTTCCTCGCTTCTCTCAGAATCTAAAAATGTTTGGTGACCAGTGTTGTGTTTTATCTAGATAGCAATGATTAATAGTTGTGTACAGATCATGAATAATAAAGATATCTTTATTATTAATGGTACAGACATACATTCAATTTCCCCTCTACCTTCCCACCTGAAACAATGGCCTACCGCCCTACAACCTATAACGATTTTAGTGTTATACTATTTGAAGTTATCGATTTATGAATTCTTCACAATTACATAAATAAAATATAATGAATAGTTATTAAACAACGAACAATAGTCGAGTTAACAGATAATGAATTATTATTTTTGTATTATTTTACACGATTATTTTTTTATTATTATCCAATTGTCTAACACTCTAGTCAAAAACACGAAATGAAATTTGAATGACCGAAAACTGTTATATATATATATACAGAGTGATCAATTTGTCATTAGAAACTATCGTTGTCTCGGAAAGTGTTATTTTTTTTTTTTTTTCAGAAATTTATTTCGTAGAACATTTAAGAAACAATTATAATCAGCTCTATAATTTTACGTTTATGTTATTTTTTGTCGCCCTTATTTTCGGGGGTAAAACCATTATGCACTTTTGATTTTCAAACGGCCTCCCGTACCTATATTAAAAATTCAATAAATAGATTTTTCTATTCGATACCCACAATACATCCATTACAAACCGAAATGTCTACCTGAAGAACAATGTTTTATTCGTTCTAAACGTTTTGTTATTATTTTGCGTCCGTACACAATAGTAGGCAATAATAATATGCACAAAACAGTATTATTGAAAATTATCACACACTCGACCGACGTGCTCGTTTCGATGAATACACGGAATATATATCATTATCGAGTGCCAGATGACGGGGACGAATGTTCGTAAAGTTGAAGTGTTTGGGAGAATCGAACGGGAAATAATAATTATTATTGTTGTTGTACGCGTCAGATAGGCGGATTTACAATACTATATCGAACCGTGTATATACGAAAACGGCTCGGCCAAACGCTTGAAGTCCTTTAGAAAAATAGAATCTATATAGGTACCTAAGCGTGTACAACGTTATTGTGAAATTATCGGAGTTTGTGTATTTCACGGTAAGTGAGTAAAACATCTCACGCGGCAGGTAATCAATTGGTGCGTTTTACTTATCCGGCGGCGACGACAGTCCTATACAGATTTAATTCTCCTTGGTTACCGACAAAAATCCGGATTTTTAAAAACCAAATGCGCAAAAAGCGTTTAGAGCGTTTTCTTTCGATTCGAGTACCGTCGGGCGAAAAACTCACGTCTTTTAACGTATATAAACGATTAAGGACATATTTCGTAGGATAGGGCGGGCCACTGTTGTAGATGAGAAGTCGGGAAGGTAGGATATATGTAGAGGAATCTAATTTATATCTGTACGCAACGATAAACCATTGCTAGCGAAAAACGATTCGGAGACAAGATTCTTTTATATCATGTACGTACGTTTTCCCGTTTTCCACGTTTCTTCCCGGTTTTTTCCAATTTATTATGAAAACCGCTTAGAAAATCAAAAAATGACCTCCATTTCACAACTATTCACTTACAATTTCCTTTTAGAAAAAGTACTACACTTGAAAATCGGAATAAGATTTCCGGAAGAAAAGTTGTTCACAGATAAAAATAAATATCATTGTAAAATCAATACATTTCTCGCTACGCTCCGAATCTGAAAACCGGAGCATTTCCACTAGCAGAAAATTTGTTTTTTTCCTGATAAAAGAAAAACTATACACACACATATCTTATAGTAATCTACAATAGCGTTTTCGATGTAAACGCAATTTAAAAACGTTTTTAAAAGCGTTGACTTTTAACTATTGATTTGCCATAACTTCAGATTCCCGAAAAATTCAGAAAAACGCCTATTTCAAAAAATCCAAATTGAAATTTTGAATAGGTAATTTTTCCAAAACGTTTGATTTTTATGTTTAATTTTTTTTAAAACACTCTTTTTACTAGGAAAATAAACCAATTAGTTCACACAATATATTATAAAACGGTAGATAATTATTGAAGGGTTTTGCGCAGTAACGATCATGACTCAACTTCACTTTTTGGCGAAATTCGTGTTTTGATTATTTATGATAGAGAGTATTATGTTACACACTAATCGTAAATTATTTTTGTCCAGCGAGTCAAACACTGTAATATTATCCGTAGGTATGGGAGTTCAAACTATAGTGGTAAGTAACGGCAAAATATCGACCGATGTTGCCCGGGAAATAACAAAGAGGAAATTTAGTAGTTGGGGGATGATTTTATAGATGATTTATATTTATCGGTGTCACAGCGCCGTAGCGTACGGGGTAATCGAGAAGCGGTTGCCTCTGACTTTTTAAGGGGAGGGTGAGCAATAGTTAATAGGAAATAGTTTAGTTTTATATTATGGGTGTAGGAAAATAACGCGCACAAAAATATTTTGATATTGATAAAAGTGAGAGATAGTCACCACTTGCCGACTCAACAAATGCGTACCAAACGAGTAATATAATATTTAATCTAACTAGGGGTTTTTTTTTCGCGCGTAATATTAGTACGGTATGATAATCATATAATTTATCGTGATATCGCAACCGTTTTTTGTAATTATCCGTTTCTAATTCTGGCGACGGTAGTGGGAATAAACACGCGTGCACGCTCATGTACGAGTAACCGTGTTCGACGTCGTCGCGAGTCGGCTCGCGGCAATTCTAAAATACAAAAATAACCTAATAACCATACATTTCGTTTATTTTTATTATCTATAGAGTGTCTTTTACTCGGATATTTTAAATCGTCCTCCACTATTAATAATCATAGGTGAAGTTTTTTTTTTTTATAGGTTTCTCCTGTGTGTCCGTTAGTTGGCGACTTAATCGTGCGTTTTTACAGTTTTGTCATTACATTCGGTAAAATATTAAAGTTTTTTGCACTCGCCTAATATTCCTAATTAACTAATCCAGTGGTGACCAATTTTTTTTTTTAATGAGGGCCACGAAAAAAAATAAAATAATAATTCTCGGGTTGGGCCAAAAATTTAAACTTTTACATTTGAGTTAATAGCGAATTGTTGCTGCATCATTATAGGTAGGTACAATGATATATCTAATTGTTTATTATTATGTATTGATTGTTATAAATGAGAAAAAAATGTAAAGCATAAATAAATAAATAACATAATATCTTATTTTATTGTGAGTGTTAATTTTTGAAATTTGTAGTTATTTTAATTTTTCAATTTTGATTTAATACTTTGGTGGGCCGATTCACAAATGATCGGCTCTGACTAGCGGGCTGTGGTTGGTCACCACTGAACTAATCAACTAATTAGTCATTTATTTATAATTTACTTATTACTGATAACCACGAACTAAAATAATATATTGCGGTATAATAATATAGTCCATGAACTTATCTGAAGTACAGTGCCCGAGTGCCGTATAAATATTATAATACCCATGTATCTACTTAAAAGTTAAAAGATAAAAGTTGTTATTGTTTCATGTAAAATACTGAAATCGAAATAATTGCATTCGTAAATTATAATTCGCATATTTGGATTTCACCTTGCAACATTAAAATTACATTGCAAAAATATAGTTGTCTTTTGACGTATTTACCCCCACGGGATCTATGATATTCACAATTAACGTGCTTCCAATTATTCAAATTCAATAGTTTTCGATAATTTATATCGAAATATTCATCCAAGGAGTGTATATCAACAAGTACGTGTATTAAAATAGCTATAGAATAGGTTTTTAGTTGCCACTGGACAACATAGACTAGATAGTAGACAACATTATGCAGTTGATAATGTTTTTTTGTATCGAATTATCCATAGTAGAATTATTATTATCGATTATAAACATAAATCGATATGCCATAAATAAAACAATACTGTAACAAACCAATCTCAATAGTTTGAATGAATATGTGTTTTTAGCGGGCTGTTCGAAGTTTACTATCGAACATTGTTAACATTGACGAAATACGTATATAACCGGCAGCGCTTCTGCGGCGATACGTGAAACGTTTATTCTTTATTAAAAGAAAATATTCTAATAGACGGGAGGGTAGGAAGTTACCCGGCCTTATCTTCTTATATAGCCGTGGACTGGTCCGTGCTGGTGTTATTATGCACCGAATACCTATTAATCTTAACCACGGGCTAAGATATAATGGATTGGTCAGCGGTTTATCAGTGGCCACACATTAGTCTACAAGAGACAAGTACGTCACGTCGGTGTAATGATAAATACAATATCATATAAATTATAATTTTGGTATTAGCTAGTTATATTATATTATAATATTATATCACTAGACGTTTTATTTATATAAAACACCATTAATGGACAAATCGCATGTGCCGACCGACGATTTACAACGCTATCTGTTGACTAAATTAACATTACTCACTGCTAATATCCAAGCCACATAATTAGCTTTTGGTGGCTTAAATAAAGAATTCATAGGATTACTTTTTACACTAGCGCATTCTTTCGCATTGCACTTACGGGTATTCATTATTACGATTTATGTATTAATTAAAAAATCATTTAAATAATAAATGCATAAACACATGAAATTGTCAAAATTTGGATTTTTTTTTTTTTCGCGGTAAATGTATATATAATTAGTACAAATGTGATTCCAAATAAAATCACCGACAGCTCTAAAACTCGTTGATCTACAGTGTTATTGATAAGAGAGGGACCTTTTGTGGCCTGTTACCCACCTACCACGTCGTGACCAGTGCATTCTCATATCTTAGTCCGTGATCATAACGGATATTCTTATAGTTGTCAAAAAATTGATTAGGGACTGGATACAATATTTTTCTGTTGTCAACCGTTTTCTTTCGAAACATCATAATACCATAATTTTCTATCATAGCTTTTATGCATTGTCGATTTTTCTATTTCAAAATGTGAATTTCGACGTTATTTTTCCCATTGTCCCTTTTTTATGACGTGTTTTTTCAACGACTAAATGCTTTATGTTTTAATATTCGGCTAAAGACAGTAACAACGAGCTTAGGTTTAGATGTGGTTGTTTTTTTTTTTCAAAGTTGGTGTTACTACAGGCCGCTATGGCTACAAATCCATTATCATTTTTTGACAACTAGGTTGGTTTCTTAATCTAAAATGGGAATTGCGATACAATAAAAAAGATTCAAGTAATATTATGTGGTCACGAAAATTTTTGTTATGCTATCAATGATCATTAGAGAACGGATTTATATGCAATTACAATCCGCAAAGAAACACTTAAAAATATTTAAAAAAGCTGAAGCGGTAGAGGGGTTTTTAAGTTTCCCCTCTAATGGATTCTAACTTATTAAATTTTAAACACTTAACATTTTTTAACACATCAAAAATGATTAACACAAAGTATTTTATATTTTTATAACACGTACAAATTTATTTGAAAAAATTACTTTTTAAATATTTTTAAAGTGATTTTTTTTGGACTTTTTTTTACCTTTTTATAGATTTTTTCAAATACAATGTCGTAGCTAGAATTTACTCAAGGGGGGGAGAGATTAATGCTCCTTTTTTTCGCTCGCCTCTAAAATATATTGTCCCAGAGCGGCAAAACTGTAAATGTGCCACTGATTTGTACGCTAATTGAATAATTGAATCTTAACTGCACGCATTCATTTTCATTTTCGTAGTACGTAATATATATTAATGTGTTATCACGTCATTCTACAATCAAAAATTATATCCATAGGTATGCGACAATAGTACTACGCGACATAAAGCCAATTGCTCACCATAAAGCCATTATAAATAATTTATATGAATTATGATGATAATTTCATAGATTAATACTTAGTATTAATTTAATCTATTCTGTGGTATTAAAACTTTAAACGTTATAAATCTGTCTAAAAGTAGTAACGTCGTATTTTATCAAAACTATAAATTTAAATAAATTATAAAAAACAAATTCTATATCTTGTTTTTTAGGCTAAGGGGAGAGGGAGGTTTGGACTTCTAAAATCCTTCTGGCTACGCTACTATGAAAAAAAAAAAAAAAAATATATATATATATATATTATATTGAAATTATAAAAAAAGTTGAAAAATGTACCTACTTAGTAAAAACCCCGATTTAAAAACTATTGAAGCTGTTGCAAACATTCACAATGCCAGAAATACCATACTTGTATTCAATTCAGTATTAGTGAATTAGAAACTTTTAAATTTGGTCCTATAACTTTAGTGGACGTGGAAAGGTCTATTAGTCGCTACGAATTTGTATTGTAATTGACTTGGATTTACTTTTGAAAACCTAAAAAAGTACATTATTTTCCATTGTTTTGTCGGCTACGAGGATCCTATATACGCAAATAAATATACTCGAATATTTTGTTTTAATGTATAATTTAATTATAATAATCCTATGTATATTTTTTTATATTACTCGTTTATTTTATATTTATTAGGTGCGTGTGTACTTATTTTTCAAATTACATTACGAATTAAAATATTTTTTTTTTTCAGATAAAAATGGTTAAAAATAAATACGTGTAGGTACTGTATGTACATAATTTTAAATTTTCAATACATAAAAATCCACACCATATTAATCAAAAAACCTATCGCTAGCATTAAAACTTTCGAGTTGAACTCACATTACAGATTGGGATCATAATAGACCATTATAGAGTCGATGGAAGCAGAAACAGTATTGTTCTCCCTTGAGACTGAGTATATTATATATATATAGGTATACCTATAGATATAATATATTACGTCCATGCGTCAGCAGTTATCATTTGCGCACCGTCCATTTATCTCACACCAACATATTGTACATAATTTGTGCATCAATAAATCTAACGATAAGTAAAAAATATCGGAGAGCGAAAAAGTTGTATACATCGTTTATTACAGTTTTAGTTTTAGTTATCTAGTGCTTGTAATAGTTAATTTAAAAAATGCCATTTGGCATATCATATGTATATATATATATATACGAGTATGTCAATCGATATCGATGCAGGTGTGTTTACAAAAAAAAAATTTCGGGAAAGAGTTTAAGGTTGCGCACTTTCATACTCTTATAACAAAGAAGTTTACATACTTTAAACTCTATAGAATTATTTATTTTTCGTTAAAAATTTCAATATTCTTTTAGGTACCTATTACTAAATTTTAGTTTTAATAATTTTTTTAGTGAATACAGCTTATAATGATAACGCAATTCATTATATTGCGATGATAATGCGGACTATGCAATATCGCCGTATCAGTTATAATTTTTTAAAAACAAGAAAACCAAAAAAATTAGAAATTACAATAATAAAAATTGATACCTACTATCTAGTAATAAAATAAAAATAAAACCGAAATTGTATTTATCTTCCTCATAGACAGAAACTAAATTTGAGACTATGAAAAATTTACTTTCACCATAATTTTCATGCAATTTCGAAAGGAGGGGAAGGTTTGAACTCCTAAAACCCCCGTTGTTTGTACACGTGCCGTATCGATGTGACGTTATTTAATAATATTTGGTTAGTTTGGGTAGTCGTTACAAACTCGCCCGAGGTTATCGTTGTAATAGGTATCTATATATTATATTGTTAAAATAGAAATACAACTTCCGTAACTGTTCTATCATGCATATGCCCTATACTGGATATTAAGCTGAAAGTTGAGAAACAACTGGGTTCGGGTCCTTCAAACACTTTCAACTCTTCCATAGCTAAAAATGTTAATGCGCAAATGGTGTACGACTTAACTAATTAACGGTGTACAAAATGGTGAATGTTGTTAAAACTAGATTGCAAATTTTGTGTACCAATGAAGGATGTACTGATAATAAGTGCGCTTTGAGCATATTATGATCGTGTTGTTAATGTTTTATTACATCGTCTGCCCTAATAATAAATTATATAATTACACTAGATATCAAATTTCAAACTGAGTTATATTCTAAATACTAGGTACAATAATTTCAGTTAACACTAGTTAAATCTCCGGTCTACTATTGGGGAGAATCGGTTGAAGAGTCCACTAATATTTATCTCTGAAAAAGATATTGAAACAGATCGTAATGAAGTATTTGACATATTCGTAAGGTCCTTTTATGCAGAATTTAGTACTTTAATGAAGTATTAATTGTAAAAATGGTGTTTTAATATTGTTTTTGAACCTAAACATATTTTAACTTATGGATCAGGTTTTTATTTAAATCAGGAACATTTCCTGCGAGTGGCAGTCTCCCACCACCCCATAAATGTGCCTGTTATTTGACAATTTTCAAGAAAGTGATAAAAACCCAGTGGTAAACCCAGTGCATAGGTAAAATTATATTATTATTATTATTATTATTATCGATGATCACTCGTGAAGTTGTCGGTAGGTGGGTGGGTGTTGGAAAAATGAATTACCTCTGAAAATATTTGAGTTCACCACGCCACTGGCGTTATTTTTGAGCAATGACTCGAAATCTGGATAGCATTCTCGTCGTAATGATATTGTTAAAGGCGTGTTCGCCGGAACATTTGAAACTCGACGCGTTATAACAAATTATACGTAATTATATTATGCGTATATATTGGTATGGGTAACAACAAAAATATAATGTATTCATATATACCACACGTGGGTTATATCAAAACTGCTTTCAATAGATATACGAAAAACAGTATTAAAAACGAAAATATCTATATAGCTAAACAAACGCTTCGACAAACACTCTTGTCGGTATGCAAATTTAAAGAAAAAATAAAAAAAAAAACGTTTCTCCAACGCGTCATATGCGGTTTTTCTCTCTAAATTTCGGCAACTCGAAATTGGAAAGTTACGGATTGCTCGGAATGTTATTTCTTTATTTGTTTGATCGTCATTATTAAATCGAGGGGAGTGGATCGAGCTTTGGACGATTGGACACCGGTCAAAATATCGCCGAAAACGCCGTACTGTCGATGGTAATCAAATCCGGGACATTTCCAGTATATTCATTTTCTCCGACGAAAAGTGTTCTCCAACGATATTACAGCTCTTCAATACAGTTGTTTATAATGTTTACGAGATATTTCTATACTGAATCCATAACACTATATACTCGCGTAAACTAAGTACAAGAAGTATTACATTAAGTATATTATAGATGAATAAACTGATAATGGTAAATTCAAATTCACGTTTCATAACAGGACTGCAATTATCTGAAGTGATTTTCACGTATTCGATAGCTAATAAATACGCTGTTTGGGAACATAAAGTAATTGTCCTAGAAACTATGCGACCGTAGAAGGACCAAATTATTAGTTTTATCTGAAATAAAACTATATTATGTAAACATTGTTTAAAAATCCCATTTATCAAAAAAAAAATATGCGATTTTTAAACAGTTTATATTTTTATTTCAGATGCGACTCTGTTAATTTAGTCTTTTTAATTTTCGTATTTTATTTAAAACTTTAATTTATAGATTTGTTATATATTTAAAAAAAAGATAATATAATACTACCGATAGGTCTGCTACTGTTTCAGGACAAAAGTCGAAAGAAAGGATATATTATACAGTAATCTAATTCGTACACAAACTACTGCTAAAAAAAAATGATTATCTGTAGAGTATTATTAGTTGTCCATTTTTTTTTTTTGTTGTCAATATAATCCGGAAATTAACAACAATTTATAAAAGTTGTTTTCCAGTTTTTCCCACACATCAAGAAAACTAGAAAACAAAAAACTACCCAATTAATGTACTATAACTAAATACTACAAGAAATTTCCTATTAACTTTTTGATCAGAGCAAGATATCTGATAGAAAAATTGTTACAGACACATACTAAAAAAACACACACCACAACAAATCCGTTGGTCGCTTCTATTATCTAAAAATATCTAAAAAAAACTTTATTAATATTTTTAATTCAAGAGATATTTTGTAAAAGCATAATATAATTCAATCAATATTAAGTAATATAAAAAACTAAATAAATATTCATGAAAAATTCCGTACACCGGAATATTGTTTTATTTTTACTAGGAAAATTATATCGTACATGAGATAATTTTTATCCGAAACGTTTTTCTAGTGGTATTTTAATATGCACAAAGCGTTTTGAAATTCCTGTTAAATGTAGGTATGTAGTTAAACTTATACCCACACATTTTATTTAAATTACTCTCACGATACCACCTTTATTTTTTAGAATTTGAACAATCGCGATGACGCAATAACGGTTTTTGTTAACAACGATGTAGCTTTTGATGTTGTTATTCAGTTAAAGATAACCGTAAAAAAAGGAAATTTGTTTAACCGAATACTTAAGTTAGCTCTTTGTGTAGACGAGATAAAATTTATAAGCGCATTCTGACAGGTTTTGAATTGATTTATTTTACATTTTTCTCGGTTTTATTTGTGAACGAAATGTTTTCAGTGACTCAAAAATATTCGACAACTTTAAATAAATTAATACAATTTTCAATTCAAGTTTGTCAAAACAAGACTGACCGAACTCCGCTCGAAATTGTTATTCTTTACCAAAGTTACGTGATATTACCCTTATTTATGTATCTTATATTTTTAACATTTGATCAACATTGTTTTTTCGTATTTGGTCGACAGCAGTGGGGGACCTGTTTTTTCAATACTTCCCACTGCCATCGTGTATTGAAAAATTACAATTAATATATATTTAAATCCTGTTTTCCCCTTGGCGGGGCAGACTCACATATACAGGTAACTAACAAAACTATAAAATGAAAAAAAAAGTAATCCTATGTCTAACTTTGTTAACTTAACACTACTGCAGTTGCTTACGCTCCGAATCTTCTTGGTAAGGTTAGTGGACCCAACAGCCTGGAAGCTCGTCCTGCCCTTCCTCTTCGTTATCCGGTTCATGGAACCTGCCGGTCTAGAGTTGCGTTTTAGGACTTCTTCGGGGCATGAGAGCGCGGACGCCCCCGGCCTAGCTAGTGGAAGAAGATCACATCGCAGGTTGGCTCTGATCTTGGTCTTCATGGTCTTCTTTTCTTACTCCTTACAGCAAAGGATGTCCTACACCGTTGAAAAGAAGGTCTCAGTGGCACGGATTGAATAGTGAAAAATAACTGGTCATGTCTACTAGATGGGTCACAGAGAAGGTCCTGTACGTCGCTGGTGGTACCTGCCACCAAAGAACGCTTTGACTACCTGACAGTGGGGTTCCCAGTGCAGGCAGAAAAAGAGCATGTGCTCCGTTGTGTGCCCGTGTTCTCTGGTTACTGGCAGTAGAGGCATTCTGCGTTTGGGGTCTCCAGATGGAACCCCATGTAACGCAGAATCCTTTTGAGGAGAACCACGATTATTACTTATCCTAGATACTTTAGTGACACATTCATAGTGCGAAGTATGTCAGTTTTTTTTACTTATGTAGGTGTTATACAATTGTGATTGTTTATTCATATACATTAATTTTATGCAAATTTGTATATCAAATACTTGACAATCACCCGCGCCCTTATCCCATATGTAAGCTTCCTAAAAAATTGGATACACCACGAACACTTCCTCGGTTTCTCCTATAGTAACTACTCTACTGAAGTAATTACTAAAAAAAAGTTACAGTATAAAAAAAAAATGTAAAGTACGATTTTTCGCATTTTTAATAATATGTTGAATACATAGACAACTGCGATACGCTGACTAAGTTTTCTTCAAAATATAATATCAATATTTCAGTATTATAATATAGGTGTTTTATTTCTAAAACCGTTTTGAAATTTTTTACGTTTGTTTTACGTGAACGTAATTTTTGATATATGGCCTGTTAGAAAGACAAGATACGGCAAAATGCGACAGAGCAAACTACGTGACTCTAAACGAATTATTTTCGAAAAATCGTCCACTGCAAGTTCGTTACCTACATATACAGATTCGGCTGTATTCATTGCCATGCGCTGTACTGCTTACTATTTTTAAATTACGAAATCCGCGTTTGCCAAATTTTCGGGGTTTTACTTCGGAAATCCGCGGGTGGTTCGCCGAGGAATTCCGTTTGTTTATCGAATTGCCGTGCTCATATTATTTCGGGTCTTTTTCCTCAAAGGTTCTGGCAAACACATTTTACGTATTTTTTATTTTTTATGTACAGCATTTGTGTATTATTATATATTCGGAAAATAGATGCTTACGTAGGTATATATACTTTTCACACATCCGTGTGTTTTTATTGAATAATATCGTGCACGCAGAACGGAAACGATTAAACATTCTTTTACGCATTTGCACATTTAATTCCCTCATCGTACGATGGAATTACTATTTTGTCACCAGTGCACACACAGACCGTATGTATACGCTTGAGTGCAATCAATTCGGACGCAGAGAACGGTGAGTATGCAACTATTGTATTGCATAAGAATGTCTCGTAGTTAAAAAAAAAAAAAAAAACCGAACTGAAAAAAACCTAAAACCGAAAATGCGAAATTTATATAGCGTTGAAACAAAAAAATAAGTATTGAGAAAATTTATTTGTTTCTAAAACTATTCCCTGCATTACATTCAGTGAGAATACAACCAAACCCGGATTAAAACATTTAGGGCGAAACTTTTCGAAGAGGTTCCGAAAAGGAATAATACAAAAATGATTACGAAAATTACAAGGGCAATCAAAAAACGACGTTCTCAATACAGCAACTAGAAAAATTTGTTGGAAAAATCGGAGCAAGGTTTCCGGTCGATAATGTGTTGATATACGGAAAAAAATAAATAAAATCAAACAAAATCGTTAAAAATGATTTCACAATATTATGACAATAAATGTTTAAACAAAAGAAAAATAATAAATAATGTATAGACAATAAATCTGAATTAAAAATCCATAAGCATTTTTTAAATACATACATAAGAACTCGCTAGTAGTTTCCACTATAATAAGACATCGACGGGTAACGAAAAAATATTAAAAGTAATAAAATACCAAAGTATCAAACTTAACGTTTAAATGCATATTGATAAAGAACACACTTTGAGAAAAACTGAGTCCATTAGAGTCTTGTTACCTCCCTGGCTGCTCCATTAATCTGGGTTCGAATACAATCGATTCTTAATGACTCATTTGATGACTCGCAGTTACTAATGAGGTACCTAACAAACTACTAACGAAAATAATTGAGCACTTAACAACGAAGTGGTTCAAAATATGTTGACTGCTAACGTTGACTGCTAATAACGTGACGCTGCTGAGTTCGTGCGAAAAGGCACAAAGGCCCATAATGTATACGTCACTGATTTCTAAGTTATTGGTAAGTAATATCATATTATTACTTGAACCCAAAATTATTTGCCTCCGAATTGTCACGTTGGTCGTCGCTGAGCAATACAAATCCACGAGTATAAAAAAATTCAAGAGTTCTAACATAAAAATTAGAATATTATTTGTTTGCTTACTTCGATAGTAAAAAAAAAGAAAAGATGTCCTAGGATAATGGATCACATGTTTGCTTCATTTTTTTAATAATATTTGTTTAAGAGGGCGCCACACCGACATCTACTGCCTCCATTTTACAAATGCGAGACATAGCAAATTTGGGTTCATTTTGTGCGGTTAATTTAAATATTAATGCAAATTAACTCATTACCGAACTTAAAGGTAAGAATATTATAAATACTCTAGCGTTGATGTTTTTTTCGATATTTTAATTTTTAAGCAGGATATAATCATTTTTAACTTTTAATTTTTAACATATTCATGTGTCATTTAAAAATAAAAATATCGAAAAATTATCAACGCTATAGCACATACGATCTTCTTTACTTTTGATAATAGGTCAATTTGCTTTAATATTAAAACAAACCTCCCAAAATGTGTCCCACTGAACGCAAATTTGCTATGTCTCGCGTTTTTTTAAGACGGAAACTTTAAATGTCGGTGTGGTGCCCTCATAGTGTATCAATTTTCCCGTTTTTTTCCATGTTTTTCTTCCGGCTGTTCACATTTGTTGAGAAATCTCCTGGAAAATCTAAAAATTACGTTTTTAAAGTACTTCCACGCATCGATTTCCTTTCAAAAAAGGCGCTTCACTTAAAAATCGGAACAAGGTCTGTGGTAGAAAAGTTGTCCACAGAAAAAAAGACCTTTGTAAAACAATAAGCTTCTTCGCTCCACTCAGAATCCAAAAGATGAAAAAATGTTGAAGTGCTCAATTTAACACTATTCGGTTTATACTATGATTTTTAAGTACTTATAAAATGAAGATTTTTTTACGATTGTTTTTAAGCGTTAAATGCCTGAAACCGTGGTTATAATAGTATTGCCGGAAGGGGAAATAGTTTGTCGAATAATACGATAAACATCCAATGTGATGTTTGCCCGAACAAATATTTATTTTTCAACGAATGTCAATTGCCCACGAGTATTAATTAACTAATTTCCAACAACTTTTGTTTGTACTCGTAATCGCGTTAAACGATTACGTCGTTACAATGGTAATTTCTATTCAATTAAATTGTATTATTATTTGTTATTTAGTTAAATGCGTTTATCGGTTGACCGTTAGCCTATAATATTGTGTTGGATATTCTCGATTGACGAAATTGTTTACACAAACGCGATGTACCAATTCATCGGCAATAGGTTCTTCACACGTGCGTGACGTTGTCACCTCCCACATGGTCCAATCGACTACAAACCTTCATATACGATTTTACTCATTTATTTATACA
Organism: Cinara cedri; assembly: GCA_902439185.1. Taxonomy (NCBI): domain Eukaryota; kingdom Metazoa; phylum Arthropoda; class Insecta; order Hemiptera; family Aphididae; genus Cinara; species Cinara cedri. The sequence continues at coordinate 375,790 of CABPRJ010000516.1, read as the reverse complement.
AGTCCGACACACCGGAAGTCATCCGACTTAAGCGGTTTTCAAGATATGCACGACAAAATAAAAAAAAAAAAAAAATCGAATTAAGAACATAGGTTACCTGCGCGCATTGTTCTTTTCCGAAAGTAATATCGTCTGCGCTATACAACGATTGGAATATACCTATATGCACACAATCGGCAAAACGTGTGGGATTTTTTATTTTCTGCGAGGAAATCAACGGATTTCACAAAAAAAAAAAAAAAACCCACTCGTTCCAGAGATTCCCATTACATTTTCGCAATTTTGCGATATAGTTTTTCGCAGTTTTCTCCGCGGTACATTCGATTTGTACAATCAAACGTATACTTATGTGTTATATGCGACTATATACTCGTATAATATTATTTGGAAATACTCTTTCCACACGGTGGCAAAAAAAAAAAAAAAAAAAAAAAAAAAACAAATACCGGCTTTCCGAATCCAAAATAAAATAAGAATCGAAGAGATATATATTATAAGAATACATTTTTCTTCGTATTTTATCTATACGCTGGTTGTCCCGCGAAGATATACCCACTGCGATATATCGGTTAGCGTTAAATTGTTTAGAATTTTTTTCGTTGACAATATAAGAAACAATCAATTCTAAAATATTACATTGTCATTACTTTTTTGGCACTATTATCTGTTGGCAGTGAAACGACTCTTACCATAGTCTCAACAAACCAAAGCTTAAGAATATCTCATCCCAACGGGTTGACGGAAACGAAAAATATGTCGACACCCAAATTAATGAACTTTTTTGTATAGTTTGTCGTTTGAACATCAATAGTAAGTAATCGTTTTATCCCCAATGGTGACGGTGAATAACTGTAATCTATATATTATATCATATTAGAGGCGTCTGTGCCTGTGTCTTAAATTGCATTAAATAAAATAAAAAAGCTGTCCTCGGATAATGGGGACGTGTGCACCCACTGTTGTAGGTTGGAAATTGGGAATGTAGAATATAATTTAATGTACTCGTATATCTGTAACCAACGATTAACCATTGCTGACGAAATACGATTCTGAGCGAGGTTCAGTTGATAGTATTATTTTGTCAACAATATATACGTTAAATCGTGTTCAAATAATTACATATGCATTAAATATTTTCTGTAAAAATATTTGTTTAATATTGTACCCATTTTCCCGTTTTTCGGGTTTTCTTCTGGTTTTTCCCATTTATTGGGAAAACACCTAAGAAAATCAAAAAAATGACCTATCTAAAAGTACTCTAAAAGTGTTACTCTTGTTAATCAGTGTAATACTTCTGGTAGAAAAGTTGTTCACAGATTAAAAATATAAACAATAAACATCATTGTAAAATCGTAAGCTCCTTCGCTCCACTCCGAGATATCGCAAAATAGGCGTATCTCTACGTGAGGTACTCGTGTACGATAGAAGGTACCTTTATATTATTATTAAGTATTTACTTTTATTCAAGCGATTAAAACAAAAAAAAAAAAAGTGCGCTACCGTGCGAATAATTATTATGACGAGTCATATATTATTATCATATTGTCTCGAACGCGGACGATTTCAAACGTGTGTGAAGTTGAACCCTCACTTTATCCAATTTTCTCCGAACCATTTACCATTATTTTGAACATAATTTTAAAAAATTTGAAAACTTTTATCTTAGGTAAAAAAATTGTTAGGTCTAGGTGCCAAATTTGCGCATCAACCTATAATATTACTGTACGTGTTTTTCTTTCTCTTATTTTTCTCTTTCATTTTTATTTTTTTGTTGTTTGTAATATTATCATTGTTAACTATATTCAAAAGACTATTGTATAGTTCCGTAAAAGGTTAATAATAATAAAAAAAAAAAATAAAATAAAAAAAATTGTTTCACATTTGGAGGCCAAATTCACGCATCACTCCAGCATCTATGAAATTGTCCCCCAAATAATATGGAAGGGAGGGGGGTTTGGTTCGGAAAGAAAGCGAGCGAATAAAAAGTGGTAATAAAAGCAATATATTTATTTTAATCATTGTAACATGAGAAGCAATATAATCGGTTAATTATGCATAATAATAATAATAATAAGGTAGTAGGTATTTACACTATATTTCAATACCATTGACTATATTATACATTCAATGATAATATCTTCTACGTTTTTGCAATTATTTTTCTGAAAACGTATCGGAGCAAGTTATCGAAATCTACTCTAATCGAATGTAACAAAAATGACTACTATTGAAGTGTAGGTACAAAAATATTAAAATCAACTTAAAATAACTTTCCATGTGTTTTTTTTCACTTGCTTTTTTTCCGAACCGCCTCTTCTCCCCTATTATTGGTGGGGGGGGGTACAATTTCATGGACGCTAGAGTGATGCGTGAATTTGGCCCCCAGAAGTGAAACAATTTTTTTATTTAGTTTTTTTTTATTATTAATCTTTTACAGGACAATAGACCTTTAAATACAGTAAACAACGATAACATCACAAACAACAACAAAAAAAAAAAAAAAAAAAAAAAAAAAAAATGAGAGAGAGAGAAAAAAAAAGGGAATAAAAAATATATACAGTAATATTATAGGTTGAAGCGTGAATTTGGCACCCAGACCTAACTATTTTCATAGCTAAAATAAAAGTTTCGATTTTTTTCGAATTATTTTTAAAATAACGGTGGAGGTTTGGAGAAAATTGGACATAGTGGGGGGGGGGGGGCGGGTCCAACTTCACACACGTCAATTTCAACGTTTAAATTATATAGTAGATAAACGTTATCGATTAAAATAAAGTGTATAGGTTTTAATAATTTAACTTTCTAATTTACTTTAAACTGCAAACATGTTTAAATGGAATAACAGACATGTATATACATAGCATATCATACTGTATATAACATACTGCAGCTAGCGCGGTACTCGCATGCGTATTATTATATCAAACGAGTACACTGTAGAGTTTAATAACATTTCAACTTTTTTTTCCCCTACATAAAAATGACAGCGCCGACTTCCTGCGAGCGAAATGGGTCAAATCGCGTTCTCTCAAAACAAGCCGTACGCGCGCCGACTGCTGTATTTAAATAGTACGACATGGTATATATCGGCTAGAGAGCGAATAAAAAAAAAAAAATTCAATTTTTCTTTATACCTATAAAACGTTAACCGCCATAAACAACATAATGACACTACAATAATACGATTGTCGATCTTGCAACGTGTTCGAGTAATTTGCTGCGTATTTTAATTAGGTATAATTTTCAAAACATTTATTAATTTCTATTGCGAATGCTCGTAATATTTAAAACACCCAAGCTAATATCAATGTATACTGTATGGATCATACACGATTCTAAAGTCAAATATTTAGGCCTCTTTTTTGACGGAAGTCAGTCGTGGTCCTCTTCTCACATACATGCTAAAAAAAAAAAAAAACATAAAATAACACCTCAGAGTTTTAGAACGTCTTATGAATAAAGGGGCGAAAAAAAAACCTACATCCAAATTGTACAATGTGCGAATCCCTCGTTAAGCTTTTGTGGTTTAACGGTATTGAACTCTGGGGCACAACAAACATTTCTAACATCAATAAGGTACAAACTTTTCGGTCCATGATCTAACGCCGCATCCTTAAAGCACCTCATTACGTTTTCTTACAAAGCAATTCATATAACGATCTCCGTATCTAAACAGTCAAATAAAGTGCAGCTACCTGTTATAAAAAACCTTTACAAAGACTTCATTATCATTGTAATACTTTCATTAACAGTCATTTCTCCGTTACACTCCCAAACAATCCTCGTCATTACCTAAAAAGATCATGGCGCAGACCTTTTTCATATATATCCGTATTAAAAAATGTAAACGAAAATTAAATTAAGACTGCAAAAAGAAAAAATATATATATATATATATATATACATACATACGTACAGTGTGATCAGAATTTTATGTTACAGAAATTTCTTCCTATAAATATTCAAAATAGTCAATAATGTGCATAATATTATGCGAAACATTTTTATTAAATCGCGTAATCTAAAACAATTAGACGTGGGCTTGAAATTTTTAGACGCCCTTTTGGAGAGATTCGGGGGTCAACTTTTGTAACTCAAATGGCAACCTGTATTCGAAATAAATTCCATTCAACCCGTTGACGAGATATTCCAGTTTTTAGTTAGGACAGTGGGAAGGTCCTAGAGCAGTGGAAAACTGCGTGTTTGTGTGATGGCAAAAAAGCGTCTAAAAATGTCAAGCCTACGTGCAATTATAGACTACACAATTTAACAAAAACGATTCACTACACATTATTCTCCATTTTGTATATTTACAGGAGATAATAATCGCTGCAACGTACAATTCCGATCACTCGATAAATAATATATATTATATTATTTATTCGGCAGATACGATTAAAATCCGTTTTATATTTCCGGAAACACGCGAACGTTTTTGGGAGTTTTACGTTATCGCGGTTTAAATTAATAAGTGCGTTCACTGTACAGTGGGTCCCACGATGATAAACCCATTGTAATATCTCCGAAAATAATAACGGTACCTAATCAAATTCTATATATATATTTTTTTTTTTTTTTTATATATATATATATGAATTAAGGACTAAAAATATTAATTCTTTATTTTTGATAAATGGCTATTTTCAAATTTTTCAAAAATGATAAAATTAATTCTTATACCTGTAAATAATAAAAAAAAATAAATACATAATAATAAAATATAATTTGATTATCTTTATTATCTCGTGAGATAATACATAATGGGTATATCTCCGTGGGATACCCTGTATACCCAGCATTTTAGCTAATGACTATTAAATGCAATTTGCAGCCGTAGAATATCACCAATTTACCAATATAATATTGTGTTCGAAAATGTTGCCCGGTTTATACAAAGCGATCAACATAACATCAAATCCCTTGTATATTGGAAAATATTTTTACATTTGTTCGTAATTATTATTATTATTTTTTTTTTTTTCAGGAAATTTAAAAACAAGTAACTCTTAAATGCCACGCGACCGTTATTTTTTTTCACTGTTAATTTTGGCGGTGAAACGTTTGTGCACTAACCGATTTTGGTTAACAAAACAGTTACCATTATTAAATAATTTTCCAAAAGTAAATAGATGTTTTAATTTTTAAATACATTTCCATGTTGACACTTTTGAATTCCGTCGATGACGGATAATATTCCTTTTTTATTTTTATGGTTTTGCGATTATGCGTTGAGCATCGTTTTTGCGGTGGCGGCGTTTGAATATAGTGTTTCACTGTCACAACTGTCAACGCCGAAATGCGTTTAAACTAAAACTTCGTCTACGTTTGGCATTTGTTTGATACGATAAGTCGCTACTTGAAAATCAAAAGTGGTTTCGCCGTCTAAAATAAGGTCGAGAGGAAAATAACGTTCACCAAACACATTTTGGTTTGCCGTTCGCTTCTTGAATTTTCTGAAAAGAAAAATAACAAATTCCGAAAACAGCTTATTTACGACAGATGTATGTCGCTGGCATCCGCAACAAAAAAAAAAACGCATTTTTCAACGCTCGGGGTGTACATTGTACAAATTTCAAGGTTGCTATTAAAAATTTGTATAAATTGGGCGATTGTAAACTCCGCCTGAATACCGGTTAGACAAAAAGGTAACGAATACATTTCTAATTTATACTCCATCAGTTTTATTTTCTTACCTGTAATGGGTATAGGTAAATTTCCGTCAGTTTTGGCATATCTCAATAATAAAATAACTTTATGTCATATCTCAAATAAATAAACCGAAAAATTCAAAAAAAAAAAAAAAAAATAGTGTTAAAAGGGCTATAAATAGGTACATTAATGGATTAATATCAGACTTATAATATTAGTACTGATAATACAAATCGAATCGTTTTAGTATCATTGTAAAACTACATATTTTAGGATTATTTTAACGATTATTTATAATGATTTTTTTGACTATTAATTAATGTTGATTGTCGACAATTTGAATTATAATTAAAAAAAAAATGCACTTATTTCGCAGATCACACGATGGGTGCGGTCACTGTTGTTGTTGAAAAGCTAAGGATAGGTAGGATGTAGACGGGCAATTAATTTGTATCTGTAAGCAACGATAAACCATTGCTAAGAAAAAACGATTCTAAGCGGAGTTCGTTTGATAGCGTTGCTTTGTCAACAATATAAATATTATATATCATATTATATTATGGTCAAATAATTAAATAGGCAATATTTATTTTCTTTAATAATACTTGTTTAATATCGTACCTATTTTCCCGGTTTTCCCATGTTGTTTTCCCGGTTTTTTCCATTTATTGGGAAAACTCCTCAAACAATCAAAAAATGACCCCCTTAAAGTACTTTCCCAGTCAGATTTCTTTTAGGAAAAAGTTCTATCATTGTAAATCTGAGAAAAAATTGCTGGTAGAAAATTTGTTCACAGGGAAAAAAAACGAAAATATTTGTAGATACCTACATTTCGTCTATTTTCCCGTTTTTCTACCGTTACTTCCCGATTGTTGAGAAAATCCCTGGGAAAATCGAAAAATGAATTCTGTAAAGTGCTACTCCAGTCAGATTTTCTTTTAGAAAAAGCACTATCATTGTAATTCGTAGCAAAATTGCTGGTTGAAAAATTGTCCACAGAAAAAAAAAATAAACATCTTTGTAAAAAAAATACATTCTTCGCTACACCCGGAATCTAAAATATGAATTTTATATCATGAGATTGTATCAACTGCGTATCTACTGTGCTTTTAAATTTTTAAATAATTTCGGCATACTTAACTAACTATTATTATTCAATGTGTGACAATCATTAATTATTCTTATGAAAACTATTATTTTTTAATTTATAATAACGTCAATGTTACGCGGCTACTTGATTTTCCGCACTGGCGGAATTTACGCGAACTCAATTCTCACCTGATTTTTTCCGCGTTTACACCGAAATAAATGTAATTGCAACGGGGCTTACGCGCGCCCGTACAAGTCGTGTAACGAATTTCGGCACTCGTTTCGTGTAGTGTTTCCGACCCGCGGCCGCGCACCGCGCAACAACGGCACGGCCCCCGGATTGATTGCCGTCAAATTTGTCCGACGCGAAATTCTGAATTGCCCGCAAGCACCGGACCGAATTATTTATTCCTCCGTCGCAAAATACGTACGTATAACACAGGCGGGTGTACACGTCCTCCTGTACAGGTACGACGAGGACCTCGCAATTCCCACACCCCCGCACCCCCCCCTCCCCCCCGCGCGTTCAAGGAGAAACCCGTAAATAATACATAAACTGGAAACCCGCACGGACGCGCGGCGTGACGACGAGGGATATCGATGTTTGTTATTACGACGGCGGTAACAATTATCGATTCGGCGGGACGTTTCGTGACAATAGGAAGCGATCGCGAGACCCGGCCGCCGAAGCCGTGCCGCGTCGCGACGCGACCTTTGTTGGTTCTCGGATGGTTGACCGCGACGCGATTTTCGAAACGAGTGACCGTTAAAGGGATGCGCCGCAAACGGAAACTGATTGTCTCCAGCTCTTTTTTTCACAAAACACAGCGAAACCCACTCCCCCACTCGACGGGCACCACCGAATAGCGGACGGTTTTTCGGGAACGGGGACGTTTTCACGACTTTAATATAAGGAAAAACCATCTAAATAGCGCACGCCGTTATGGCAAATCAAGGTCTTAAACAAGCTAATGCAATCGATTTTTTTCAATAAATGTTAATTTTTATCTTGGATTAATTTTTATTTACATTCTCGTTAATATTTTTACATACACTAGGATAACATAATTTGAAATAATAATAATATGCGCAATTAATATTTGTTTTAAAATAATACAAATAACACATGTATTCATTATTATACGTATTACGTATTTAAATGTTGTACATATTTATTAATTTCTCCGAGTTATTTTCGAGAATTTTGTTCCACTCTGAATAGCGTACAGCTTTAAATAACGGTGACCGGGAGTGTCCGGTATTCAGAGATTTCACTGTATTGAAAAAAAAAAAAATAATAAAAAAATACGGACAAATTTCGCACGACGGACGGGCCACTGTTGTAGGTGAGAAGTTGAGAAACTACGTTGGTATATCTGTACGCAACGATTAACTTCACTGTCCCTAACGGGAAACGATTCTAAACGGAGTTCGGTTAAAAGTGTTGCTTTGGCCACAATATATGATATTATGTCACATTATGGTAAAATAATCGCATATACGTGTACATTTTTTTTTTCTTAATCTTTTCAGACCCCAGGATCACTATAGTGTACCCATTTTTCAATAATTTATTTCGAATTGTGTCATCAAGAATACATCCGTTTAGCCCTAGGGTACACTAGGGCGAGAATTTTCCGAGAAAATACGCATGATTAGTACAGTTGGATCCAAACAAATAAAAATGTACATACAAATGCGACGCAAAGTAACTTAAAAACCGTTATATTCCACATTTTATGTACTCAATGCATATTTTATTCCGAAAAAATCTCATTTGAGTATCTCTTGTTTACTAATAGACAATAGTCGAATATTAGCGTGTAAATACTCATATTTTAATATAAGATCAGTGTTCAAAATTATAGTATGTGTGTTTTTAGTTGTACAATTAAATTGTTTAAATTCAAACAATAAAATCATTACTGATAGCAGTTTGATTAGAATAGCGTGACACAAGTACTAATCGCGCGTATTGTGAAGTTGTGTTTAAAATATTTTTCACGTTGCAATACATAGATTACGTTGCGATAAAAACATATTTCAAAAAAAAAAACAAATTTTTTTCCCTCAAATGATGCTCGTTTAGTATTGTATCTGTTTTCCCGGTTTTCCCGTTTCTCAGGAAAACAGCCGGGAAAATAAAAAAAAAAAACGACCGCCGCAAAGTACCTGTTACGGTCAGATCTCTTTTCGGACGAAGTGCTGTAGCGTTGAAAATCAGAGCGGGATATTGTTGGTGGAAAAGTTGTTCACGGTTAAAAAAAAAAAAAACACATCGTTGTAAAACCGCACGTCTCCACTCGGGGAATCCGAAAACTGTGCACGTTTTTATTTTACGCCGCGGTGTCGGTCGCCCGGCGCGAGAAATCCTACCGCGCGACAATTTCGCCGGTTTCTGGCGGCGCGATTACGGAGACCGCATCCCAGTGCGGCCCGGGCGGCGTGCTGTCGCGATGCGACCGCGCGCCGCCGTTTTAGCCGTTTACCGGAACTCGCTCGGGTGCATCCGTGCACCGGGTTCGGTCCGAGCGGTCAGGCCGAGTTCCGTAAAACGCCGCACGGCGCCCCGTCACGAGATCGGCCCGATTGCGGTTCGCGAACGCGTTTCCGGGCGTGTACGACGCGCGCGCGTTGTTTCGCAGTTCACGCCGCCCGCCCGTTCCGTCCGTCACACGGCCGTCGTCCGTTTCGGCGTTCCTCGTCTCCCGAAAACCCCCCGCAGTACCGACCGCCGGAAGTTGTATTATTACCGTTCAGTGTCACGCGGCACCGGAGGGACGGAGCGAACGCGCGTATTCGTTTCGGTCGGCGAATTTCGCACGGCCCACCGAGGGAAACGCGATGTCCGAGGGGACGCCGTGGCGGGCGTACGGCGAACGACGGGAACCTATTAGAATCTCCGGTCGACCGGGATTCGAGATGGGGTCTCGGTAGGATATTGCACGGTATAGTAATATCCCAGCGTCGCGACCAAAGTGTTGTCGTTCGGGTCGTCGCTTATAGAACGAATTTATTAAATTAATATTCACTCCAGCGAGTATTAGATGCGTAATAAAACGGATTCCGAGGGACCGAACGCGATGAATTATTTCCGTGCGTACGGTTTAAAAAAAAAAACAATTCCGAGCGGAGTACTGTATGGAGCATGAGCGCCGATGTTTCGACGTTTGTTGTTGGTTTTTTAAACCGCGTAGAAAAACTTTCGGAGGGCTTAGACATTTTGTTCGGCTAACCGAGTGAAAAGTCTGCATCTTTTAAGGTATGACATGAAAAATTCGGATTATTTTTTTCTAACTGAAAATGTGTATTTTCCCAGGAAAAACAACCGCCTTAGTAAAACGATACACGAACACTTTCTCCGTTACACACAGAATCTAAAAAACGACAATCTTATATTATCATTTCGGTCCGACCGTATTTCGCCTATTTCCTAGATCTCAAGCGTGCGAAGCTACTCTGAGTTTTGCGTTTCAATCGATCCCTTATGTAAAACGCGACAAAACAGACGAAACCCGGGTTTTTAATTTTCAACTTAATTTTAGTTGTTTTTTTTTTTTTTATACACACTGCTTTATTAACTCTAAATATCATTAACGTCGAAACGTCAAAGTCCTATAAAATTTTGCGTGACATAAATTCATTAGTAGGTATGACACTCCCGTCGGGTATCCATGCAAGATAATCTGGGAGAGCGGTTAGGTTTGGGTTAGGTATAGTTTGAACGACCAATGACTAGAATCGGCGATATTCGAAAACGAGTTTATTCAAATCCTGTTTCGTTTGAAACGCAGGTCTTATCGTGTAAAACAACACGAATTTCCATCGAAGTTTGAATCAGTTTTAATTTACAATAAGCGGTTTTGAATTACAATTATTTTAATCGTTACTTGTATTATTACGAATATTTGTTTTCTTTAAATCCGTATCATTCGTGTTCCCCTTCGCAGTAGAAAATACAATTATTTTTAAATAATAAATAATAATAATAATAATAATAATAAATGTATTGGTTTTACAATGGTGTTTATTAATATTTTTTTTTTTTTATATACTGTGTACACAAATTCTACCAGAAATCTTTCTCCGATATATACGTGCGGCACCGTTTCCGAAGGGAAATATGGTCTTGATGCCACTATACAGAAAGGTAATTTTTTAATTTTCCAAGCGGTTTTCGTAATATCTGGAAAAAAACCCGGATAAAACATATTAAAAACAGTAGATCGCCTCCCCCCCCCTGGATCCGCCATTGGGGCTAACCTGGTATTTAAAATCGTGAATAATTTAGATAAATTTGAATGTTTATACTTAAGACTCTATTGATTATAAAACTGATTGAATAAACATCATTTGGGTTAATAAATAAATAAATCGAGATGTTAGTTATATATAATGCATCCGATTCGAAATAGAAATATATCAGTTTTGCAGAAAGAATAAATAAAAACAACGTTAACATTTTAAACTGAAATCGCAAAAAGAAAATAAAAATAATATTCAAATCGATATATTAGGTAATTTGTAGCGACCGATTGATATTAATAACTAACAAAGCCCATTCATCCCGAATCAAATTTTTAATCTTACCAGAAGAGGTACTCCGGAGAACGCGCCGGGAGGCTCTGGCCTCTTTTTCCAATAAATTATTTATCTATATAAAAAAAAAAAAAAAAAAACAATGTCAAACATCGATATATTAGTAAAATAATAATTATTATCGTGGGTCACGGTCACAGATAATTTAAATAATACGCTCTAAACAAAATTAAGTATTCAGCTTCAATCGTATGTAAATTATTAATACACTTCACAACGTCATGTTGTGTGAAGCCGTAGTTCGCATATACCGTTACTAACTCTGGAATGGTACTGTCTAGTTGCGAAAATCGAATTATGCACGTGATATTCGTCAATAATTTTTGAAATATCGCACACCAATTATTATCCTAGAGCGAATTTTACGGTCAATGAACATTCTTCCATGGCAATTATCTATCTAAAAAAATACTTAGTTTTCAAATAAACAAACAATTATGAATATTAGCTAATCAATAGTCATTTTTATGAAATAATAAATAAATCTTACACGTTCGTCGACCGTTTTGAAACTTCAATTTTTTGACATTTCTGCAATTGTATCCAACGATCGTAACAATATTTTTATCTCGAACTACACCTTTTTTGGGCATTATTATTTTTACGTATACTTAATTTATCGACGTGTGGAATTCAGAATAGATTTATTTAAGTAATGATTAATAACTACGATAATAGATATGGCAGTCCACACAATTTTCAACTGTGATGCATGGCACAACCTAAGAAGAGACGCGAAACCGAGTAAAATTATAGATATAAACTATTCTAGCCTCAAAAACCAACTGAATAACAAAAGACGACACGATCCACACGATCCTAAGCCGGAAAGAAGAAGAGAGAAAGAGATAGACAGTATGTCTCTGATGACATCGCCTGCGAGAAATCGGTTAGTTCACGTACACGAAGTCGTTTTAGAGTTTCAAACACTCATTGGCTCATTATCAATTTTCTCCAAAGCAGTGGCCAGCAACCGGTGGCCAACGACCCGCATCCACCCTGCGCGTCTATTTAAAACGGCCTGTTTCGATTTCCAAACCAAGGAAATTGAATTGAATATTATTTCAATAATCATATCGAAATGGCGGCCGTTAGTACTTTGAAGAGGACGACGAGAGGTAAGGATATTTTTGTACGTGTTCAAGGTAATAAGGTTATACCCAAGGGATAGATAGTTATATTCTTGTTTGAATTACTCCTACCCTTACCCTTCTATCCCCTCTTTTTAGGGTTATTACACTGTTCTCTAATTTGTAGCTGACCAATTGTAATATTTTAGATTCTGAGTGGAGCGAAGTTGTTTATTTATTTTCTTTTCTGTGGACAACTTTTCTACCGGCAGTTTTGCTCCGACTTATAATTTTTCTAAAAGGAAATTTCACCGGGGATGTACTTTTGAATGGATGTTTATCGATTTTCTTCGGAGTTTTTTCAGCAAATATGAAAAATATATATGTATATAATGCCTATTGAATTATTTGACATATTTATTGTTGACAAAGCATCACTATCAGCTGAAGAAATCCATTCAGAATCATTTTATCGTAAATAATGGTTTATCGTTGCTCACAGGTATACATTAAATTGCCTATTACAGTGGCTGCACCCGTCTCCATTATCCTAGGATGCCTTTTTACGTATTAATAAAATATTTTAAATCTTCATTATCAGACTAACCATTTTGATTTTAATTTATATTTTTTACTACATTTATTTATTATTATTTTTAACGCCTAGGAAATTAATACAATTTGTAAATGACAAAATGGAAAATAAAAATATAATACACATACATAGTAGTAACAAAGTTTACATACTATTAAATCTAAAATTAAACTATTGATTGGTTGGCTAGTCGTAGCATTCTATGAATCGGGTAATTATGGCCATAAGAAGTTATGTGAGTTGATATAGCAAATAGCTGGTGGCTTCTAGTGTCGAAGGATGGAACACGGAAGCAAATCAAATAAAAGAGGTCTGGAGCATCAAGAATCACAGATCCATTAAGAAGAGGAGAAATAAAGTTGAAATCGGATTCTAGGCGTTTGGTGGATAGAAAATTCAGTTTGAGTGTGTTAAGGATAAGAGATAAGTCTTGCGGAGGATAGTGAAGCTTAAGAACGAACGAGGCAAAATGTATTCTGGACACGTTATAACCTTAGTTGGTTCTTGGTAATATAAGGATGCCAAACTACCTCAGTGTGCTCTAAAATTTAACGGACAGATTTTATTTTGGAAAATGCAATAAGAAAATATCGTTTGGAAAAAAGTCGACAAAAGATGGTAGTTCATAGGGGGAAGTGCATCTAAGTTCAAAGTTAGGCATCGAGAGAGGCAGTGATTGATTAAAAACTGAAGCAAAAAAGGACGAGGATTTACGGATTTGATACTAGATGAAGAGGTAGTGGCATTTAGATAGACTGTTGAAGGAGTTAACCAATTTTCCGAAATATAAGTATTAGCTAAAAAATATTACGGCCTTTTTTCCTATGAACCACTTTTCTACCAGCAATTTTGCTCCGATTTACAAGAATAGCACTTATTCTGAAAGTAATTATTACTAGAAAAGTACTTTAAGGAAGTAATTTTTCGATTTTCTTAACGGTTTTCCAGTTAATGTGAAAAACATGGGAAAATCGAGAAAAACGGGAAGATCCGGTACAATATTAAACAAATATTATTAAAGAAAATATATTATGTCTATTTAATTATTTTACTATGACATGACTCCGCTCAGAATCGTTTGTTTTTTGGGCAATGGTTTACTGTTACTTACAAAATATAATTACATTAAATTTCCGTTTATATCCTACCTTCCAAATTTTCTACCAACACAATGACACGCCCATCCTCAGTATCTTTTATCGTTACTTTTCTTCGTCATTAGCTTACCGCGCATTGAGGGTCAATGCTGCCAATACTATTTCTTTCACCGGTACCGTTTATGGTTCCTAAATCTTTTAGTACCGTATCTTGCCAATTTTGTCTTTATCATCCACGAGGTATTTTCCTGTTAAATTTCTTGTATATACAGGTAGTACTATTTGCATTTCACTTCCTTCGGCTCTCCGAATACGTCCCGTATCGTTGTTTTTACGAATTATTATTAATTTCTTATCTTATTTTTTACTGTGATGGTGAAAGCGAGACTAACGCAGATGATTATCAATTTATTACATTAAATATTATGTATACTAGATTATATTATATGGTAGTAGGTATCCATACAAAATGGTATACAATTTAATTTACTCACATACGAATAGAGTAAACTGTTGTAAAGACGAAAAGTATGGTCTGGAAAAGGCGACGGGAAGATCCGATTCCGATTGGTCTCCCGCCATTAACCCCATTTTCAATTTGTTAATTTTTTATCACATTTGACGGTAGCAATTCATATTTTATTATACGAAATCAATAGTCTCTAAGTCACTTGACTAATATATTTCATTACCAGAATTTTGTATAGTTTGTAGTTGTATAAAGATGGCGATACGATATTACGAATTATACGATAACAATAGAATAGGCGATAAGGCCGTCAAGTTAGGGGAGGAGAGCGGGCAAACCGATTTGTTCGAGAATTTCTAATTAAATCGGTCTAAAATATTTCCCATCGCCTTGATGATAAATCTGAACTAAACAAACCAACTAGTATGATAAACCAGTCGATTCTAACGAATTTCCCGTTAAGTTCTACATTGGTTTGTATAATAATAAGATACGAATATTCGTAGGCTTATATCGATTCGAATAAAACAATATACCATTTCGAAATCGGTCGATTCACGATAGCGTCATTTAAAGCACATCTGGTTTAAAAAATATGTCGATGAGTCGATCAAACATTTTTAACAATTTTTCTACGCGTCCTGGTATACTAGGATAACATAGTGTACTACTATAATATATTAAGGAAGGGTAATACACGGACTTCGGGTCCGTTTTTAGATGATAAATCGCTTACCCTACCCCCTACTTCACTGGAGTGTCTGGATTTTAAAGTGCTGCCGACACAGACTCATCAACTGTATATTGTCCGATGTTATATACGTATAATGTAGTGTTAATAAGTATATGCGTTACAAAATGTTCAGAAAAATTCCTTCCATTCGAACGGTGTTCTCCTGTATATTATTTAATTTTAAATATTATTCAGGTTTAACGTTTTAAAATTTTAAATGATTGAACTTTTGAATGAAAATTCAAAAAAAATACATAGAACCTAAAAAGTAAAAGAGACGGACTTACTTCGCACATGGGTGCAGCCACTGATGTTGGGAAGGTAGGATACGGAAGGGAATACCATTGCTAACGAAAAACCGATTCTGAGCGGAATTCAGTTGATAGTGATGCTTTGTGAACAATATATATATCATATTATGGAAAAATAATTAAATATGCTTTATATATTATCTTTAATAATATTTGCGTAATATTATAGCGATTTCCCCATTTTTCTTACGTTTTTCTCCATTTTCCACGTTTTTTCCCTGTTCTTAGCATTTGCTAGGAAAATTCTTGAGAAAATTAAAAAATGACCTCCTTAAAATACTTTTCCAGTAAAATTTCCTTTCAGAGAAAATGTTATCATTGTAAATTTGAATAAAATCAGTAGTTATTTACAAGGAGAAAAATGCTGTAGTATTTTCTTACTAATACCTACATTTCGTACATTTTCCGTTTTCTCCGTTTTCTTCTTGGTTTCTCTCGTGTGTTGAGAAAACTACTAGAAAAATCAAAAAATAAGCTCCTTAAAGTTCCAGCCCAAAAAAAATTTCCTTTCAGAAAAGGGTCTAAATTGTATACATCGAAGTTAAGCTATCTGGTAAAAATAGTTATCATATAAAAAAAAAAAAATAACATTTGTAGTAAAATCATAAAGTCCATTAAGAATCTAAAAGTGGACGTTTTGAATATAAGTAATAAATAATAACTCGTTTCAATGATGTTATCAGTTTATCACTTAATCACGGATCGTTATTAATGAGGTTTTCAAAAATTAACTGTAGTACCTACACATACGGAAAAAAAAATCGTTTCGAACATAATGAATTATGCTCGACTAACTATTGTGAACTATTGTTCACAATAGTTGTCGGGTTTGAATGCAAACTTACATTTTTCTCGAACTTCAAACTATTCAAATTTCTCAAAGTTCAAGGTGTTCGAGGGTTCGAATTGTTCAAGAACTCGTTTCTGGTATAGTTATACTAGAAACGGTACATTAAGTATATTAGGTAGGTATCTACATAATTATTATTGTATGATGCGCACGCGAGACCGGGTTGTTCGACCGCGCGCGGTAGCAGTACGAAACTTAAAACTTGCACGCGGCGGAAAACATTTGGCGAACTCGAAGCTGGTGCGGTGGTGAGTGCCGAAACTGGTGGGGGTGAGAGGGGGTGAAGTAAAATTAAGAAACCGCATTTTTGTTTTCGGGCGACGGCGTTTGCAGCGGGTGAGTGTACCCGCATTACGATATCCGTCTAATATAACACGCAGTCCCGCAGTAAATTAAACGGTGTCGTTTCCCGCGAGAATTTATACAATAACAATATGATATTTGTACGTATTATACGAATATAATTGGAAAAAACTAATTTGCCACGGCCGACTGCAAATCGCGAATCGAATCGAAATTATTTAGGTCGCATAATGAATATATGTATAATACCTATGTCTGATAACCTAACCCGCAACTCCACTCCGGCGTAGCGTTCTCTATGCTATTATTATAGTATCGGCGCGTCGTTTGACGGCGGTGTTTTTTTTTAGTCTAGATTTACGGACCTTTTTTATTTTTTTTTTTTGTTTCTCTTTCGTCCACCGCATCGACTGAATATTATTATGATATCACTATGATGCACGTCCCCGGGGAAATTTTTGCCGTTTTGCCGTCGCGTAAACGCGATACAGTCGAGTTGAAAATCGTGTCAAAGCCAAAGAGCAAAAACGTAAAACGAAAAAAAAAAAAAAAATACGCAATAATTTTTTAAAAATATAAAAAGTAACTCTGTACCACTCCGGAGTTGTGATATATATATATATATATATATGTAATATTTACTGCAAAAAATAACATTATGACGAGAAAATATAATATCCTGTATATAAAACCATCACGCTATAACTCCGTCGGCAGTGTTTTAGTGGAAACGGGGGAAAAAAAAAAAAAAACTGAAAAATAAAGAAGCTTAAATAACGGATATTATGGATATGGATATTATTTTATACATTCGTATACTTATATGCGATTTTCGTATATAGTATACGGCAAAGATATTATTATATTAGGCTTCACACAGAGCTGCGTTGTGGGACGCAAAGTCGTATGCTTAGCGATTGTCACGGTTTCACCGTGATGTTATTATATTATTCGGGTTTATGCGATGTACGAAAAAAAGAGAGCTTATCTGTTGACTGGTTTGCCACACTGTGCTGTAGGCGGTAAGTTTGGAATGTATATTATGGTCACGAGCTACACAGTACTGGAAATGAAGATCAAATCAACTGACCTAAAATGTTTCAAACAGTACTTAGCGCTATCTATGTATAGAATCAAAAATAAGTTACTTTATAATACGCCTAATTATTCATTTTTGTACGTATTATAAATATTAATATAATAGAAATAACACTAAAATTACTTATATAAGTAGATAATAGAACAATTAATTGAATGAATGATCGATATTAATCAATTGCTAGCCATTTTAATAGACTTGTTTTATTTCACTTCTAAACAAGGAACTTTGAAAACAGTAAAAATTGTAACAAAGGAATTTGTGGACATAAGAAATGCTTGTGATGTGAATATAAACCAAGAAAAAGAAAGCAATGATTTCACAAAAACAAACTAATTTATCCTAATTTGATTATGTTTAACAAATATAAAATATTCGGTTATGTATAAAAAAAACACCTTTAAAACTATAATAAATATTTTATAATAATCTTAAATCTAAAATATATACAAATGTAAGAACATAAATATTTATGATTTATTGTTATGTATTTATTAATTTAGCTAACTTTAAGATTCTGAGTGGAGCGAAGAAGCTTATGGTTTTAGAAAGATGTTTATGATATTTTTTTTGTTCTGTGGACAACCTTTCTACCAGTTATCTTACTCCGATTTTCACGAGTAGCACATTTTCTGAAAGGAAATCGGCGTGAGGGGATACTTTAAGGAGGTAATTTTTCGATTTTCTGTGGAGTTTCTTCATCAAATGTGAAAAACCGAAAAAAAAAAACAGCACAATGCATGAAATGTAGGTATTCGTTAAAAATATTACGGCCTTTTTTTCTGTGCTTAACTTTAATTATTTTACTACAAAATAACAAAATGACATATATATTGTTGAAAAAGCATCACTTTCAACTGAACTCCGCTCAGAATGGTTTTTTCACCAGCAATGGTTTATTGTTGACAAAATTTTGTTCCCTTTAAGAAGAATTAGTTTTTTTTAACTTTTTTACTAGGTGAATGTACAATGCAAGTAAATGAAAATAAATGCTCGACAAGAGCATACAAACGTAAAATTGTATTATATTTTACTAACTGTTTTTTTTTTATAGATGGGTAATTGTTTAAACAACGCAATGTAATCTAGGGAGAACTCCTATTTAAGTAGTGGGTTCATATATCTTATTTTATTAGAGCTTAAATTTCGTAATTTCGTATCAATTTAGTAGTATTCGGATATCTGATCGAAAGTCAAGAAACGTCGATTTATAACGAAACGTGTAATATCACATATTAAAATAATTATTTAATAATATGTGATGCCCTTATCACGCTAAATATATTATTTTTTATTTAACTCCAATATAAAATATACATTTTAATTTCTAATATTAATAACGCACGTTTCTAATTATATTTATTTGTGATTTTTCATATAGCGTTATAATATTATAAATGGGCATGATTTGGAAACACAGCTGAACAATTAAATAAACAATAAACCCGAACAACATAAATGTACCTAAAACGGAAAAAAAAAAAAAAACGATTTGGCTAAATGGTGAAAAACACCACATAATTGTGATAACAAATTTTCGTCGTCTTGCGTACCGTCTAATTTATCGATCGCCAATCCAATTAATCAAAACCAATCCGATTAGTAATCAGATAAATGGAATTTGATGAGTTTGTCAAAGGACAAAGAACACACTGATTAAACAATATTTTATTTACATCCGTCCGCGACCATAAATCTTTGCTAACGAAAAAACGATTGTGAGAAAAGTTCGGATTAACATTTTCCGGAATGCAGTGATTTTTACGATTTTCGCCAAAATGTTAACTTTTAAAATTTTGAAATTTAACAAAATGTTTAATTTTTTTAAAAAAACACTTTTGACTTTTTCAAGTCTTTTTATTTGATTTTATGTGTGAACACAATATTGTTTTGGCCTAGCTGAAATATTCGAAAATTGTATATGGTTTACCATAAGTTTTACTTAGTGGTCAAAATAAAAGAATCGAGTTTTATGCGTAGTAGTTTTTATTATAAGTGTTTTTAGATCAAATTACGACGAAAACTGTAAAAATTAAGGCATTTCAAAACATCATATTTGGTTATCAATGATTTATTGTTGCGTAAAGGTATGAATTAAAGAATCTAGTTTTACCAACTTTCTCAACTTACCGTCTATAACGGTGGCATCAACTCATCAACTTTTACTTTTTTTAGGAAATAATTATAATTCGCTGTATTTCATATTATACCTAATTTGAATAGTTAAAAGTTACAGGTAAAGAAACTTACCGTAAAGTTGATGATCAAAGCAAGATTTCTGCTAGAAAAGTTGTAGAGTTGTGAAGTTTAAACGACACGAGGAGAGAAAAAAAGACACCGTAGTAAAACCCATACATTTCTTGCTACGTCTGACATCTAAAATCTCTTTCAAATAAAAATAACATAATGTGCTCGTTCACGTAATATGATACAGTTTCAGTATACGGAATCGTAAATTAAATTACACCGGAATGAATGCGTACTTCATTACAAACTACGAGCGAATCTAAAAGACAAACATCGCGAGATCATCTTGTATAATATAACGGATATAGAAACTTTTATAGTTTCCTGTCTGAGCTTTAAAGCTGTTATACAGTTTAACAACTATTACCTACCCTATGGACGCGTTTCGTGTTATGTGCGTTTTTCTTCTGTCGGCAAACAAGTTCCGAACGCCAGTAAAAATGGCCGAAGCGTGTGTCGTTCTACAGCGGTAGCCAATGGCAGTTCTATGTATTATAGAAATTGAAAACGGACGATTCGTTGAAATTCGCAGAAATATAAACCGTACATGATGCCTGAGAAGTTTAAAATTCAATACTGCTCACGGGTCGGCCACTGTCGCAGATGGGTGATTGGGAAGGTGGGATGTACGGTGGAAAAAACGATCCTGTGCGGAGTAGTATTAGTATAGTTATTAAAGTTGTGTTTGTTCGTCCCGTAGCCAAGATAATCCAGGACACGACAGAAATAAAACCGATGTTTCGACGTTTATTGTTAGTTTTTACTATGTATAGAAAAACTGTTGGGAATTCGAACGGTTTTCCTCGAATAAAGTATATTACCTAGGCAAAAAATTTCCTTTGTAAAACTATAAATACGACTAGCAATTTAAATACTTAATAAAGATAAGTAACCTTGATTTAATAAACCCTGCAGGAATTCAATACCTATATATCTGATATATTTTAGGAACAAAATGTCAGTCTTTATTTGTACAGCACCACTGCGGATGTTAACGATATGGTAATCCAATACTAAAATTTAAATTAACATTTTAATTGCAATTTACTATAGGATTTTTTTTTTTTTTTACTGTTTTTCTTGTATACTGTATACATGCATACATAAAAAAAAAAAAAAAAAAAACGTATTTACAAAACAGTATTACTTCTTTGTAAATATTACTGTAAAGGCGTAGGTAGATGAAATTAAAAATTAAAAATAAATTAGATTTTTTATTTCTACCGGCTCTGTTGCTTTATGTCCACTATGAAAATATCAACCCGTAAACATATTTTATGTATAGGAAAATGGATATTTAGCATACAGATTAAATGTCGGTTCGTATCATACGACAATCGTATACATAATAAAACGCTAAATTTCAGTATTGTTTACTTTATGATAAAAACTACACAGAATAATATATAATAGTTAGTTTTTGAATTTGTTTTTTGAACGCGACGCGATAGATTCTGTCGTCCGGTTTTCTAATTTGAAAAAAAAAAAAGAAAACTGTCGACCATTGCATAAGTCATTAAGTTGTTATACAAGTCATACATAATATAATACATTTTTTAACCGCGAGTAATCAAATTAAACACATTTTTATAACAAATGGTCCGTTTTAACACTTCTGATGATAACTTAATCACGCAAGTGACGGCCGTTCGTTCAGTTCGATTGGGTATCGAGTACTGGTTGCTTATAATTTATCTGTCGGAAATATTGACTAGAAATGCAAACGCAGCCTAGGTACAATTATAGGTACAATATACCTATAATACCTGTATATTAACAATTATTGCGGTTGTCACGACTATAATAGTGTATAAAATACTAGCTTTAACTGTTTATGGGAAACACATATCTATTTAAGGTTATATTCATACAATATGAGTTATTGTTATGATTAACAATACGGATGAGGTATAATAATTGCGTATTATTATGAATCGTCGTTAATACGCTTTGTTACGATTAAACATCTGAAAAAAAAAAAAAATAATAATACGAAATGTCTATGTGTGTTTCCACTGTATTTATTTGAAAACAAAACAACCGTAACAAACAGTAAATATCAACTATATTAACAAGTCCAAAACGTAGATACAATAATAATAAGTAAAATGTATCTATATAGAGACAAACGATAAACAAATAATCTATACAAACAGATAAATAGATAACAAATAAGTATTTAGATTATACCCGCGGAAAAGATATTATTGTTAATAAATTAGTGGAAAGACGATTTATTTTAAATTGTCTATGGTCGGATACATTATAAAAGGAAGATAACATTTTAAATTTAAATTTGATCTTAAAACGCTTGTGAAAAAAAAAATGAGCTCGTTAAACTCAGATTTGTTTTTTAGACCACCGAAGTACAATTTATAAATGGTACATACCTATTGTGTTAATTTGTCAAGCATTTCTTTTAGGTCATATAATTTTAATAACAGATATCTATCAAATAAAAATACATTTAAAACACGAAAATATAAAATACCTATGAATAGTTAAAATGTTTTGAGAATTATACCATGCCGTATACTTTGTTGTATTTCCTACGATACTTCCCGGTTTACGAAAAACTCAAAAAAGACTTTTTTACTCTCAAACTAGACACAATTTGTTTTTAGAAAATGCGCTATCCTTCAAAATTGTACAAAGATTTCTGGTAGAAAATTATAATCTTAAACATTTTAAATAATGAAATCGTTGCACTATAATTTGAAAAAATTGTATACTTTCCGACTTTTTTCCCCCGATTTTTATGAAAAAATTAAAAACTTCTTTAGATATCAAAAAATTACTTTCTTTGTCAATGGCTAGATAAAATTAAACGAAATCGATCATTTGTCATTTTTCAATTGGTGTAAGATTTCTAGTAAAAAAAAACATCGTTTGCAAAAATTAAAATAATTAAACCGCCAAGTTGCTGTAAATATTAATTCATTTTAATTTTTCGGATTTTCCCAATCATTACGAAAACTACTTTGGCTACCTGAAAATTATAGAATGACCTAACCCGTGCGTCAACTAGATGAAATTACCATTCAATTAAGATGCTACATTTGATACCTTGGAGTTTGGAGCAACTTTTCTACCAGAAATCTTGCTTACAGACACCAGACTCGGTACACTCCGAATCTAAAATTTAAACGGCTAAAAGCATTTCTGTATAAATGTTTAAACTATTTTTTACAGTTATACTGCAACTGTAATGTTATAACTAAAATTAATACTTTATACTTATTTTAAATATTTTATACCGGGGTTGGATTGAGGCAAGATCAAGGGGGAAGGCGTTTGTCCAAGCTATAAGATACAAGAGGCCACAGTGTTCCATTTTTTTTTTTTTTTTTTTTTTTAGATATTGAATGTAGTGTAGAAGATATTATAATTTTATGAAGATGTTTTTTTTCTCGAATAATACTTTTACGGTTAGTAAAAATGTTGCGAATTTTTGTCTGTATTAATTTTAATAATTCAGGACTTTTTCTTTTAAATTACAAATACTACCTCGTATCAATAGGATGTAACATAATTCCCGTTAATATTAGATAAATATATACTGAATAAAAAATTTGATTGGAAAAAAAACGTTTTGGGTAAAGGGCCACATCAAGAGTATATCTTCCCCTCAGACTATTACCGTAATCCAGCTCTATTTTTTATTATGGGTGAAACGTTCTTTTTTTTCATATATATTTTAACTAGTTATAAAAAATAAAAAGATAATTATCATGTTCACCTAGATACATGATGGAATAAAAAAAATACAAAAGATACAAGTTCCAAAAATCAACACAGATTATACGAGTACCTGTGTTGAACCTGATGTCCCGTGAGAAGAACATTTTTTTAAGTGTTATTTATCACCATTTAAAATCGGTCTATCTTATTAAAAGTGCTCGCCATATTGTCCATAGATTATTTAGTTTACAAAGACCATTAATCGAAGGACGTAAATCTTATCACGTTGTAAGTTTTTCCATAAAACACTTTTGAAAAATGTTGATACGATATTTTTGATTGTCACCGACAATACATGTGTAATTTACAACTGATAATATAGCTTTAAAAATCTGATATTTTTTTTCCTTCGTGATATAAGAGTAATCAATTAGTACGAATCATCAATTATTCACAAAATTAATACTCATAATATTAATTTAACTCCGTAAACGTCTGACGTCCTCTACTGGGGACATGCTTTTACATACTAAGTATAAAAAATGTATTAAAAAAATAAAATAAAATAATTTTGTCGTAAGAAGCAACCCATTATTAAATATTGATAAAGGAAAAAAATATAACTCAAAAAAATTAATTCCGAGTCTGGATGGGGTTTAAATACAATATTTGTCATTACATTTTTTTCCGACAAAAACGGGTAAAATCATTAAAATAAAAACGTATAGTTTTTTCGTCCACAAAATTAAGTATGAAATATGTTTTTTTCTTTATATTATTATTATTATTATTACATTGTGCACGTAACTACGCTGAAGGCACGCGCCATTATTATTTTCATTTATGTATACAATTAACGTGGTATACTCGTTGCAAGGACCCGACAACAATAACTTACAAAACAGTGGCGTAATTACGGAGCAGAGGATATGAGGGATAGAGACCTTTTTTTGTTTATTAATAAGTAGGCATAATAAATTGAATGTAGTTGTATTTGAGTTCTTGTGGCCTGTAAAAGTGTAATATTTTTTGGAATAAAATCAAATATTCAAGTTGCAATGTAATTATCATCACTAAGCTAAGCTATGATAAAGCTATAAATACGATCACCCAAACCCTTGCTTTGTTAACGTCTGGTGTCTACTTACTACCGGTATCGAAAATTTTAAAACGTAAAAGTTATTTTACAATTTGAAATGACTCGTAATTTAGTGAATAATATGAAAGTATAATTAAAATTTACGGAAAAATCAGTCAAATACCATGAATTATTTTCTTTCAAAACAAACTTAAATGTTTTCCCATACCTGAAAAAAAAAAATTTGTCTTAAGATTCCAACAAAGACTTTTAACTGAATTTAATCTGCGAACACATTCGGAGCTAACCATTTCAGTTATTATAAGAGGTGCAATCATTTTACGAGGCCTGCAGTATCCTCCCACCCGTCAGACACCAGGTAATTTATTGCAGGGACGTACCTAGGATTTTTTTTTTTTGGAGGGGCTTGTTTAAATTATTTTCAAATATTTATAGTATTTATTATAAAATGTGTGCGTAAATCCGAAAGTCGAAACAGGCAATGTTGAGAATATTTTTAAAAGTATAATATACTTTGAAACGGACTTTCATTATACAAGTTTAATACATCGATTGTGCATTATGTGGTTAATGGAATGTTTTGGGCATTGGAATTTTCGGTACCATAAATCAAACTCGGCTACTGCAGCATTAACACCATATTGTAGTATATCATTTTTAAAAAATTCTAAAAGTTTTAAGTACTGTGATTTTTCTGTTTGATCAGGTGAATTTCCGGTTGATAGGTCTTTCCCGGTTCCCGGAATAGCACATATAAACATATCACATTATGTTATACCTAATGTTTCAATATCGATAGCTGATAATTTTTTATCATAATTTAAAGTCGATACCTAATAAAATTGTCAATTTGGGGGCTAACCTTTTTACCTTAAGCCCGTTAGTCCGTTAGTTCCTTGGGTACGCCCTTGATTTATTGACAAAAAAAAACAAAAAGTGCAATCTATCTGTCTTATATATGTTCATATCTAATGAATATTATTGTAATCAGAACGAACAAAAAACTTGACCATGTTCTGGCAAAGCTGGGTATCATACAGCTAGTAAATCTCTTGTCTCAAGGAAGATTTGTTGGCTTCCTTTTCTTTTTTTTCACCATTTTGTTTTATGTAATTGCACAAACGCGCATTTCCAACATAAGCGTTTGTACCGTGTTGGTTTACGTATTTTCAAATTTCAATTCGCTAATATATTGAAAACTATACAAAACCGACGTAAAGCCCTTACGTCAAGCCCTTCTTAACTGATGGCGCCGAATAATGTAATGTACAATAATACGATTTTTTCTTTTAAGTATCAATCGTGCAGTTTTACACCATTTTTGACATTTGTTGATTAAATTTATAAAACTGCCACTACAGCTGAAGATATAATTATGCCGATTGTCGATACGAATTGCACGGTGGTGTGCGAGTGCACCCACAAATCGAGCTTTTGTCTGTGCGTACTTCACGCGTCTACGGTGCTTTACGATTAAAACACAAGACGAACGAAAAACGCATTTTCAACCGGCAATTCCGGTCGAGTTTGCTGCTGGTAGGGCTTTTCGCGGTGATGATGCCGATGACGTCTGTACAGTTATTTTTTTTTTCCAAATAATCTAATTTATTATGCACCGTCGATTTGATATTACACTTGGCACAACAATAGCTGACGTTTCGTCGCAAAACGACGTTTCGTTTCAAATCGGCAATCGCTTTTCGAACGAATCGCCAAAATACATACGTATCTGCAGCCTCGCACGCCCCGTAACCAATACTCTCATCCGCCGTCGCCATAAAACACCGGAAGGAGCCATTCGATTTCGATTTTCGTCCGCCGCCGTTCCGGTCTGCTGCAGGCGTATTATTATAATATACGTTTACTGTGCGCGCGCGAACTCGGACGTAATATTACTGTTTACATTTAATTAGGTATTAGGGTGGTCGTTATTTTTACGCATCCGAGTAATTATTGATAGACCGTCCCATTTTTTTTTTTATCATATTATCATAAAAGCTATGCGGAAGAAATTTGACCACGATCTCGTGCCTCCAGAGGATTGGAAATAGGACAAAAAGGGTAGTTTGATGGCTGTTTGTATTTTATTCAAAAAATATAAGATTTGACATAAAAATATATTGAACTTTAATTGTAGAAAATATTATTTTATACACAAAAAAAATTATATGTTACCTCTTTTTGTAAATCTATTTATTGCATGAAAAATAATAAAACACAAAGCGATTTTATTTATTTTTTTTTTTTTTTAATATAGTATTTATTTTTATTATTATTATGATAGCTCAACAATTAAATTTTACAGGACAGGCCAAGTGAAAAATATGAAAAAAAAATCTAATTACAACTTTATACAGTAATTAATTTTCTTTTAATGTAATGCAATTTTTTTCACAAGTTAACGCTAAGTGTTTAATATTAGATAAAAAATGATATTATATTATAAAATTAAATAATAATAAGTAAGTATGCAATAATATAAAACGATTAAAATAGATCTAAATTAAAGTATTAATTAAAGTAATTAAAGTAATTAAAGTAATTAAAGTAATTAAAGTAATTAAAGTAATTTAATTAATTAAAGTAGATCTAAATTTAGTTTTCACATGAGTGAGTTTTGAAAAGGCTTTTTTACAAAAAGCACTGGTTACTGGAATCGTACAAAAATCTTTAAAATTTTGTATAAAATTATTTTATATATGTATTCAATTTCATTTGTTTGGAAGCAATTTAGCCACATCAAACAATCTTGTTTAACAAATTGTGTCCCGGGATAACAATAAACGTATTTCAGTTTTTTATTCATTAAAAATATGTTGATAACAGTTTAATAATCATCTTCATTTAAGAATTAAGTCAAGCTTAACATTTTTCCGACTGCTGGGATTAAATATATTGTATCTCGATAAAAACGTTGATCAATACCATGTATAAGAAAATCTAATTAACACAGTAATACGAAGTTCTTTTTTTATACTAAATATATGCTCATTATTTATGTTGTCATCAAAACGTTTTGTTTTTTTTCTTAACCTTATTGATAGTTCATCAATATCGTGTTCTTTACACTTTTTTAAAACTGTTGTATATGCTTCATCGTAGAAATCATTACTATGACATAATTGTTGTACAGCCGAATGAAGATTCCTAACTTCTTTTATTGCAACCAATAAATTAATTGTCGGATTCTGAAGTATTTTACTTACTTTAAGAACCAGTTGTAGAATGGGATGTATTAATTCTAGACTAATTATAAAACTAAAGCCTTTACGTTGTAAAGTAATTTTTTACAATAATTTTTTTTTAAATAATCTTTTAATTTTAACTTCAGGTTATTTGGTTGGTTTATCAACTTCAATTATTGTTTTTATTATAGCTGAAAAATGCTCGCGGATTGCGGATATTGTCTCTACTCTACATATCCATCTGGTTATGAACAGAAATTTTATTGATTTTAATTTTTAATTAATCGTGTTTTGTATGTTTTCAAAGATCGCAATGCGTGATGGACTTCCTTCAATAAAATTGTAAACCATTTGAATAACGCCAAATAAGTGGAATATGATCGAATGAAATACAAGAGGCCACTAATACAAAGTTCAAACCATGTGCAAAACAATTTTCTTGTTATGAAGATGGTCCTTTTCTCGATTTTTTAAATCCCGTTTGTTTTGAATTTTTAATTGAACATCAATAGAAACACTTGACTTATACACTGTCCACGATTCTACGCAAATTATATGACACGTTGATTTTACACGGGATTTAAAAGCATTACACGTATATTTCTAATTTGAATATATTTTGCTTATGAATGCTTGATCAATATGTCCCTTAATTGCTACATTATTAAAGAAAATGCCCGGAAATAAAAACAGAATACTGAATTTGTACTGTTATATTTTCCAACCAATCGTACTTATCATACCATGCACTTTGAAAACTACGAAGTCTATTTTCAAAAAGGGTTTTTGGATAGAATAAAAGACGGATATGGCAAGGCCCTTTATATAATTTAGAATGACGCTCTATGCGCTCTATTGGAAGTAGTAAATCAGGATCATTGGATAAAACTGTTTTTGCAATGTCAGGATCATTTGATGGAAATTGGATTTAATATAGCTGAATTATTTTGATCAGTCTCTCAATACGTGACACTGGCGGAGACCCGGGCGGAGGTGATAAATTATTGTTTGATTTTTGGGTAGCAAATTTATATGGTACGAAATAAATCAAATATTAAAATGTATGATAATTTGTGAAAAATATACAGAAAATGTAGATTACTGGTTATACAGAATATACCAACCAAAAAAATAAATATGTAATAACTAATGAACGTATACCAATTGAGTTCCAATTGTTTAAATCGAAATGTTTAAAATAATACAATAATTTATGAAAATATATAAAAATACGAACCTCTCCATGGCTGTAATGCCTTTTCATATTGACTTGTCTCGGGTCCGCAAGTGAAATAAAACTCGTCGCTCATAAAACGAATTGAAGAAATAACATGAGAAGATTAAAATGACGTATACTCCGCTGTTAAACTGTTAGTCTGTCTGCTATAAGCCTGAAAAACAGCCAAATGTTTGGTAAAATAATAAGCGATTCGCAAACGGGCTACACCGTCGCAAAGAGACTCACAGACCTTTGCGCAAAAAGACTAATTTTCCATTTGGCCTAGGACATAAATATGTTTAAATGTGCCCCTCCGTCGGTAAAAACTATTTTGACCGCCAACTGGTATTATAAGTAGTATTCAGAGGTTTCTATAGCCCTGCACACAAACCCGTTGGCCCCTATTGAATTGGAATAAATACGTTTATAAAGCTATGTCAGTTATCGCAAACACTTAAAAGTTCAAATGTCGAATATTCGTTATTGGTTACACGATTAGTCAGTCGAGTGGATCTGGTTTAACTTATTTTCTGTGCGAAAATATCTCGTGTAGAGTCATATAAACTATGCGATTCTAAAATTCTCGAAAATAGAAGAAATCATTATGTATTTCAATTATCAATGAATAGCGAACCGACCGGGGTCTGGGGCAGTGGCATATCGCAGTATCGTACGAAGAAAAATTTAAAAATATCTCGATAAATGCAATAAATATTTTCTAGCATAACAGTGATATAGATGAAGACAAACGAACCATAGCAATTAAATAATTACCTAAATTAAAAAAAAAAGGTGTTCGTTACCTTTCATAAAACTAAATGCTAGACGCATGATGGCTGTACGCTATATCGGGGCTGTATCAATAAACAAATAAAATAAAGTTTGATTTTTACATAATGTGAGCATTAAAACTGCTTATGCCTTGCTAAATAAATAACTTTTACTAATATAATGTAATGATTAAATACGTTACAAATATACATTTGCACAAAAACTAAAAAGTACAACACATTTTCGGCATCTAAATTCTAAACTTAATGGAGACTCTATACTCCATAGGTAAAACACGTTGACTGTGAACGTCTTTTTTTTCAGTTCTCACTTCAGTGTGCACGCAACTTTTTTCGTCAAGTTTAATTTCAGTACTAAGAAAAAAGTTTTTTATACGTATTCAATAACACATATACAAATAGTATATTAACTTTGAACGTTGAACTTTCATTACGCAAATTGTCGTCATTAGGGTCATTGCATTTTTTAAGTTTCTGACTTTCACGTTTATCGAGAAATTTACCAACATTAGCTCTTTTAGGTCTTGATGGACCAGCACGATCAATATATCCATATCCGGCGGTGTAGTAGTGAGAAGGGGGGGGGGTGTAGCAACACCTATCCCCCTCTGACAGTATTTATTTATTACAGACAGATTTATTATAAAATGATAAAAGATAAATTATTTTATAATGTGGCAGTATGTATATCTATTAAACTATGTAAATTGCATTAGGTAATAGAACAAAATTATAACGCGAAAGATCATTGATCGTTGATTATTGATTATTGAAGCCACAAACTATGACAGCGGTTTACAGTGGTATATTTACAACTTTTTTTTTTTTTTTTAAGAGGGGACGTGAAAAGTTTATTACATTATGTATTTATATAATAAAAATATAGTACATAACTATATATTGGCTCAATTGTACCACACTGTCTACACTACCACAGTCCACAATTATAATTAAATACCAATTAACATTAACTTAAGTAAGCAATAATACTTAGTAAACAACTTTAACAACTAAAACACTTAAGTACAATAAAAATCATGAGAATACGACGTGATATTTAAATTAAATATATTATTTTCAATTTTGATATTGTGATATATGAGGCTGGCGATACCACTATCATAGATGCAACCGCCTTAGCAAAAAAAAAAAAAAAAGTTTTTAAAATTACAGTGTATCCAATCATAAAATAATACTGTTATTTCACAATGCGTCTCATCAATTATCATTGATAATGTTATTAAATATTTGCATTCAACAAACAATAAATTATCTTATAGAATTTTGACAAATTAAAATGTTGTTCTAAAAGTCCTTGAGGGGTGGAAACCTCCGCCTCTCGTAAATACGCTTCTGGTGGTTTATAGTTATTTGTTAACCATAGCTATTGATATAATTGATAACGATTTCCATTTTCCATCGAGAAAGATACAAATATTTATCTCGTCGGTTTATTTCTTTAAGAGGGCGTATTCCGTATGTATTGTCTCCGTTTTACAAACGTACGACATAGCAAATTTGCGTTCAGCAGGGTCAATATTGTGCTGTTAGATTTAATATTACAGTAAATTGTTATAAAATTATTATGATTATCAAACTTAAGGACGTGAAAATTATCTCGGTAACGTGGGCGCCATTTTTTCGATATTTTAATTTTTTAACGGGATATAAGTAGGTATGTGAAATATCACAATTTATTAATGCCTACAGAAAATGTTCACTTGAAAATTAAAATGCCGAAAAATAACACCTATGTTGTACTGAAAACGGTGAATAATAGAGGTAATTCACTTTATTATTAAAACTAATAGCAAAAGTTGTCCTTGCAGAATGTTAATTTACTATGTCGGATCACGTCCTATAAAGTGTTTAACTAATAAATAGAGACAGGTAATGAAAAAAAATTGTGCAATTTTTCACGGCACCAGTGGCGCCTAACTTGGTGCACGAGTTTTCGAATGTTTTGGTGAATGGGCGGGCGGGGGGAGTCGGTGCTAGTGGGAAAAATGGAAAAATGTAAGTAATGTAAGTCTTAGTTGTTTAACTATGTTTATCCGAAAAGTTGGTTGATAAAAATGTTATAATGGACGGTTTTGTAGGAATATATGATGTACTATAGTCCGTATTTATATAACTGATAATACAATGACAACGATAGTATTATTATAATTATTCGGGTCCGGATTTAATTGTCTTAAAAACTATCAAACAGTGAAAAAATAACCGAAAAATAGCTTAAAGTGTCAAGAAAATGTGATATGAACACCATTACAAATACTAAAAAATTTTCTAAAAATGTGCAAACTAAAAGTGTCACTTGTGAAGTTTATGTTACATGATTCGAATTGTGTACGTGCACTCAAAAAGCATTATTGTTTTAGATCGCCCAGAAAAAAAAAAAAAAAATGATTTTTGCACTGAAATCCGGGTCGTATTTATTATATTATCATGTTCTTTCGACGGTACATTATTATAGTGGGCTTCAAATGTTTTTACCGACGAGTGAAGTCGTAAAAAAACAAATAACTCTCGGTTTACAATATGCAAAAAAGAAATAAAAAACTCAATACAGCAAAGAGATCTTCGGGGGCGTAGTCAAAATCGATAAAAGTATTATTGTTGAAAAGGAGCTAATCGAGGCAATAATAATATTTTATGACGACGACGTGGATGTGCGAATCGAAAAACGTGAACGTTGAAATTCGTTCGATTGCAAAAAATAATAATAGAAAAAAAAAAACACAAAATGATTTCAACGTTTCGTACATAAATATATATATTTTTTTATCTTATATCGTTCAGCGTAAACCGCGGTCTCGAGTACTCGACGGATCGCTCGTACATAAAATAACAACAATAAAAATAAAAAATAAAATATAAAAACGGGCCCGAAAAACTACCGGGTTATTGGCAATAATATAAATTCAATATTCATTCTATACAAACCGCACCCACTAGCTATAGGGATTGTGTCAGCGTCAACCTGTACCCGTAGCCAGGAAAAATGTTCTGAGTGGACACTTAATTTTTTTATTTAGTTTTTGTTAAACTAGAATACTTATCGCATACTTTTTTATGGCTCCCTTATTCCCTCATCGTTTATTATGTATACCCCCCGTAGTTTTACAACGTAAAATTAAAACAAAATGTGTAACCTTGTTGTAAGAGTTGCTGTGCTTAGCGAATTGCAATAGGGGAACACGGCCGATGTCCCTACTATCGAATTTTACAGAAGGCGCGAAAACCGGAAAGGCAAGACTGAGAAGGAGCTCGACGTACAACTGAATAAATAATGTCACTATCCGCCTTTTTAAAAAATTAATCAATTCGATATTTTCCAAAAATATAATAATATAACGCTGAAAAAAAAAAAATAATAATAATAAAACAAATACGTGTTATACGGTGTGAAATACGCTTTGATATACGATAAAATGTTTTAAAATAATACGCAAGTACGCGGAATGAAAATACAAAAAAAAAACGAATAATAATGATAATGTCACGTATGAAAAAAAAAATATTATCAATTATGCAGAGTGTTCCAAGGAGATCTGAAATTCGCAACAACTATTGTTCTGTTGAATATTTTTAAGTGTTTTGCTTGTAACAATTACCAAAGCCATACACTAAATGATTCCTCTATTTTATAAATATTGTTTTAAATCTAATAATGAATAGTTACATTTTGTTTTACAAAATCCAAGACAGTCGTTTTTGCATTTTGTTAGAAAATGTTTAAATGTCACAAATATTCACTGACGATGAATATATTAATTTAAGCGCAAGATTTGTCGAAAATTACAAAAACCATTAACGAAATTATTGTTCATGGAGAAATTATTGGTAAATCGGTCGGTATTATATTTTAGCGGTGACAATGAATACAATTTTCGTAAAATTTATGGATTTTTATAATATTCACGGTAGTAAAAATTTGTATCACCAACATTTTGTTTCAAAATATATCTATAAAATGGTTATCTTGAATTTTGTAAACGATAATTTTTTTTTTTTTTTTTTAAATTCTCAAACAAACATAAAATATCAGAATTCTAACACAAGACTTTAGTCATTTTTCCAAAAAAGAAATACTTGAAAATATTGACCAGAAAAAAAATTATTGCATTTGTCAAACCTGTATTATATTAATTTTTGGAATAATTATAGTCCGTACGTTAGATTTTTGGAAATAAATCAACTTTTTTTTCAACTTATAATTATTTTCAATTTATTTATAAACACATATTTTCTGGCAACGGACCTTCATACACCAAGCCACAGATGTATTTAATTATTTGATTCGAATAACGCGACGAACGTGTTATTCATCTGGTGCAGTTGTTGTGTGATAATAAAATTAGCATAATGTGTATTATATTGCAGTAACGTCAGCGGCGCAAGTATTTAGGATTTTGCAAAGGACGGAGATATTGATTTTCAAAATCGTATTGCGTTGCATAACGCGTTTACCTAGACTAGAAAAAAAAAAAAAAAAAATTAAAAAATCGATTTTAAACTGTAGATATTTCCGCAAGTATAACCATTGATTATCCCCAATGGTATATTTGCGTATAATTATATTGTTCGATCATATATCGATCGCATAAACCGTAAGACAGTATAGACGCGCGTTTTCGAAATTTCGCGTCTCTGCGATTGTTTTTGTCACCGAATTACGACGTTGAAATAGTCCCGTTTTCCCGACATATTTTCTCTCGTTATTAAAGAAAACTGCACGCGTGTTTAACCATAGTTTTCCCTTTTGTACAAGGCTTGCTGAGTACACGGGTATTCTCGGGCATAAATAATGAATGGGCCAGCCCAACTCCCAAACTAGGTTATGTCCACCGCCTCAATCTAGTCCATTCCGAGAAAATACTAAGTGCACACAATCAATATTATGGGTCTGTATGACCCTCCCCCCGCAAAAAAAAAAAAAAAAAAAAAATACTCTAGCCATTTGTGTCTACGAGCGTATTATATTTTCATATTCAGTAATAAAATATACGGACCGTAAATATGTGTAGGTGTACCCAATTCTATAGTATTATACATTTTTTTTTTCCGACCGCACTGGCCTCGTATATGTTATGTCGCTCTCCTTCGCATTCATCCCAACTATTCAGGAGCGGCTACCCCAATTTATGTGTACACATGAATACAAAATTTTAAAATATTCATTATAATATACGGGTATAATAAATGGTATCAAAATTGATATTGAAATACAATCACTTTTAGTAAAAATAATTACATAGTTCGGTAAATTAATTTATACCATATAATAAAATATACAAAAATCAGATAACGCAGTAATGCGTATTTTTTTTTTTTTTTTTTTATATTTCATGCGGACAAGTTCATAAACTATTTACAAAAGAATCTATATCATAATTGTTTGTTAATGTTAACATGCGATTGATTGGTGAATAAAACATTAAAACTGTAGTAGCAGTGTTTGGTTGACAAAATCTGTATTACGTTTAATAATTTTAAAACTAATTATTGCTAATAATTCCGAACTATTTACATAATTATCGTGGTGGAGCGAAAAAGCTTATGGTTTGACCGTGCGCAACTTCGCGATCGGTGTGGTGAGGTACTTTAAGTAGATCATTTTTCGATTTTCTCAAGGGTTTTCTCGTCAAATTTGAAAAACTGAAAAAAAAATTGGAGGAAAACCGGGAAAATATAGTAGAAAAGTAGGTATAAGTTAAAATATATTACGGCCTTTTTTTTTTTTCTTGTGCACAACTTTTCTAAAAGCAATTTTACTCCGATTCACAATGGTAGCAGTTTTTCTAAAATAATATTTATGACTAGGGAGGTACTTGAGAGAGGTATTTTTCTTTGATTTTACCACTAGTTTTTCCAACGAATGGGAAACCTGGGAAAAACCGCGGGAAACCGTAGAAAAATAGGTGCAATATTGAACAAATATTTTTAAAGAAAATATTATGTTTTTCCCGTACACAATTTTTCAACCAGCAATTTTGCTCCAACTTTTAATGATAGCGATGTTTCTAAAACTAAATGTCACTATAGTGGTATTTTAGAGATGTAATTTTTCGATTTGTCTAAGAGTTTTATCAACGCGAGGCTTAAGCTTGATACGAAATTAAAGTTTTTTCTTGTTTTCGTGAATATTTTTCTTAATCGTACGTCATATACGTTGCATATTATGTAATAATATTACGTGCAAGTAAAGTATACGCGCATTTAAGTTGGGAAGTCTGCACGGGCTTATGGATTAAGTCGAACGACGAGGAGGAAGAGGAGGAAAACGAGTGTTACATAGACGGTAGATATCGAGAACGCCGGGCGGCTGAGACACTACAGGATTTCTAATATAGGGGGAAAGGGACAATAGAACTTCAGGTGACATTGTCGCCGTACGAAGAGGAGAAATTATATTGTTTTACATTGTGTTAAACGGATTTCGTTTTTTAAAAACAAGTAAAGTCAAGTAAAGTTTATTTGCACATACCTACCTACGTGTATTAAATAGTTAATTCACTTTCAGCAACATTTATAATATTGTTTAATATAATATACATATACCAATACGCAGTATCATAATACTGAATTGACCTAAAACGCACAATCACATTAAATGTGTTGGAAACGTTACCCACGTATGTTCGCTCGCCAGTTTTATTCGACAGTTGTCGTTAGTAAAAATAAAGCGATATGAAAAAATACACTTGAAGTATGAGCACACGAATTTGCCTAATTTTCTCGTACATGTATTTGCCTAATTTAGATTATGAGAGAAGTGCAGAATGTATTGGATTTATTGCGATGATGAAAATTATTGGTTATCCAATGATGTTTATTTTTATTTTTGATTTATACTGCGTATACAAATTCTACCGGAAATATTGTCCCGATATATCAAGTATAGCAATTATATACATCATTTATATACATATTGGTATGTTTTACGATTTCGTCTACTATATCCAAATCGATTATTTTCATGAATGAATGAATCAATTTCACTTTCAATATTTTTAGAATGAGAGGCGAGACCGGAAGAAGTTTTTATTATATTATGTTTTTTTAGTTTTTGAGTGCTTGGTGAACTCAGTTTCACGCCATTTACTAACCTTATCTTTTCCATTATAGTACAGTTCATCTGTGTACATTGCTTCTACATCTTCATCCGAAATATTCTGTTCCGAATCACTGTCAAAATTACCGTAAACAATATTTTCGTCACTGAGATCACTGTCACTATCAAAATCTTCAAAACTATCTCCTACTTCTTCGTCTGATAATTCTCGTAACATACGCGCAATACCGTCCATAATGAGGTGAAAAGAGCAATACACGAAAATAAATAAAAAGAAAAATATTTGTGTGGAAAAAAAAAAATAATATTATTACGACCGGGCGCGAGACGTATTTCGTGCGATCGGACGGAGTTGACTGAAATGCACATCAATAATAATTTGAAAAATACGTGAGATTAGATAACAACTATTGAGTGTTTATAACATATACGTCATTGTGGAATCGGAAACGTCCCAGTATTGATCGGGATACGTAGATAAAAGTTATGTCAATAAATCTATAATTGTCGTACAAAATGCGCATACGCGCCTGCTGAAAGGTTAACAATGGTTGATCGACTCGTACAGACGTACATCAGACTAACCCTCTGATTTTCCAACTTATTACCTACAACGGTGGCCCACCTATCGCGCAAAGTACGTTCGTCTTTTTTGTTTAAATTTGTCGTGTCCATAAACAAAATAATCTATCAGAATTCAACCAAAATCGTAACGGGAACTTTTACTTTTTTGCAGTTTTCGTAGAAAAAAAAAAAAAAATGGGAAAAAATTGTGTTATTCTACGGTGTAATATAAAACTGTATAAAACTTGAAGAATTTCTGTTGATTTCCGGGTTATCTATCGCAAAATCACGTCTAATAATAATACTCTGCGATCAAAATCGTTTTTCATTAGCAATGGTTTACCGTACGCGCCGGTATAACTCGAATGCATAAATAAAAAAATAAAAAAAAAATAAAAAAAAAAAAAGCGGGAAATGTCGAATTTCCGGACACCGCGGATTACCTACGCAGCAGTACTTTGCGGGTGCTCGTGTCGAACAGCCCGGGTTATCGATGCGGTCGAAACATTGCGCGAGCTTTTACGCGACGGTGTCGGACGCGGACGGTTTATTGGCGGCGCCACGAACAGGTCATACTCTCCGACCGGAAGTACACCGACGACGTGCGCCGCGGTTCTTTATTAAGCCATTGATCTCGGAAACTGCACGTTCGCCGAATTGAACCGCGGTCTCCGCGCGACAGTGACATAATGTGTGTGTGTGTGTGTGTGTGTGTGTGTGTGTGTGTGTGTGGGGCACCTTAGCCGTACATCGTTTTCATTTTATTTCCCGAAAGTGCCGATCAAAATGCAATCCTCCGCGCGCGAAACCCGCCGCGGGTCGGCCGACGGCGAAGGTTTTATTTTTTCCCTCGCCGCGTGGCCGGCCGGCTCCGACTCCGGCGCGCGGGAATTCGATCGCGCGGACTCCCAATATCACCGTGTACGGCCTCGTACAGTTATTGAGTGCGTCGTATTGAATATTTTTCGCGAAATTTATAATACGCGGGCAATTGTTTTCCGGTTTACTGTTTTCGTAGTGTACGGGTACATTGATAAGCCGTGTGCGTACAGAGTATTGGTCCGACACTTACGGTACCGTTCCCGTCGAACGGTGCACGGGACGTTGGTAAAAACAACGCGCCGTGCGAATAACGAACGTGCCGTTTCGCGAAACACGATTGTCAATTATACAATCAATCAAATTGTAAAATTATACAATTTGTTCGCGTTACAATACGCGATATATAATAAAATGGTAAATAACCGAATGACACCTCCTAGGTTTCCGTTGGCGTTTCTTTCAACAGTAATCGGCACTTAAACACACACGGCCGGCTAATTATATTTTATACTTTAAGCAGTTTTCAAAATTTAGGGAGGACCGTTTAAGGAGACGGATTTTACCTGTCCACGGCTAATTGTTCAAACATTTTAGCGCGCTTCTATTATTTATTTAAAACGGAACGCATTTGAATGGCACATATTTTTGGTTTTTTTTTTTTTTTATTATTATTATAAAAACACATTTTCGTTAAAGTTTCGACCTTTAAACGATTATGAAAAAAAAAAATTTACTACCTTGTGTTAAACTTTCTTTTTTTTTTACTAACTACATGATAAACCGCGTGTTAAAATTTCGAGCATTTTCGTCGTGCCAAAACAATTTTTATCGTAGAAAACAAACTCCAATTTTAAATAACTAGAACATTTCAAACGAATACAAATAACTGAACAATTCCCGGAATGCTTTGAAAGTTGTGCTGTGTCTGAAACGATCTGAATATAAAAGATTATAATAAATACGTTTTCAGTAAAATAGCTTTTATGAATATTTTTCATAGAATTACAATAAAAAAAAAAAAAAATCAAGTCGAATAAAACAGAAACTGTTATTTTGTTGATATTACAATTTTCTGTGTTTTTCGCCGTTATTAAAAATGTTATAAAGAAATAAATAAAATAATAAATAAATTCCTCATAGCATAAGCTCTACGAAATTGTTTACCAGAAACCATCACGTCTAAAATTGATGGCCGGAGTAAAATGTACTGAATTATTTATTTTTATGCTAAGTTAAGTTACACGCAAAAGGGTACGGTTATGGTGGTTATTATAATATCGTACAAGAGATTATACAATGTAATATTGAATATTTAAATAGAGGAGAAGAGATGGAATAAAAGAAACAAATAGATTAATGCGAGTTTAACTAGAGTTCTTTATTACAGTTTTAAGTAGCGAACCGAAAGAATAATCACATTAACGTACGTTAATTGTTAATTGTTATATGCATCTAAACAACGACACTCTGGATTATGTTTAATTATATTTGTCGAGCATCGTGGTGTTAAAAAT
Source organism: Cinara cedri (assembly GCA_902439185.1). Lineage (NCBI taxonomy): Eukaryota > Metazoa > Arthropoda > Insecta > Hemiptera > Aphididae > Cinara > Cinara cedri. The sequence goes on along the minus strand of CABPRJ010000516.1, from coordinate 335,726 downwards.
ATGCGATTATTTTTCGAATTAAAAGTTGGATTTTTGTAGTTTGTCTTCCTTAGAAAATCTGGGCGGGACAGTTTACCATTTATTAACTTATTGGACGAAAGCTAATAAGTCATTATATAATCTTCTAGAGGCCAGTAATTTTAAACCAAATATTATAGCAGAGATATCCAGGGGGACGTCCATTCGACTTATTTGTACGCCATCGTGCTTAACAAACCGTCGTTGGGATTTCTTTCAAATTTGTCAGTTATGTAATGTTGCTTAGAATAATTATGGAAATTATATTTAAAAATTGACGCAACTTAAAAAATTTTTAGTAACGGTAACGTTCCTCTACTATTTGTTTGAATTGGAACGTTCGAGTAAATATTTTTTTTCATTATGGTCAATAATTTTACCTTTAAACAATTGAATAAAAATAAATACTATGTAAAAATGACATTTTTTTATTTTTTTTTATCAATTATAGTAATTTGTAATTAACCATATTAAATTGGTAAGCATTTAAACTATTTGTTTATAGAGCTGATTTCTTTTAAGTCTTATAGTACTAAACATACATACTATGTTATAAACTTATAACATCCGTATAACGCTTAAAATTTAACATTTTAGGAACATCTCCATGAGCACTGAATAATATTATTATTTTTTATTATTACTTATTATAGGCAGTGGCGAACATTCATATTTTCATCTCAATCTCAGGGTGAGAGGGGAGGGGATAAATTAGAAAAATTGTTTTCTTTATAATCAAACACATATGGACACTCTAATATTACTCTAATAGTACGATGAAATGTGTAAATTGACGATACAATATAATGACTAGAGTATGGGTTTTAAAGCAATAAAAACTAAATAAAACAATAAAGCTGTATAAATCTTCCAAAAAAGCAATAAAAATGGGTTTTTTTTTAAAAAAAATAGAGCATATTTTTGTGTTTATTGTCGTTTCAAGATAAATTAATCCACTGTATACTATACGATATGTGAATCGCATAATCTAAACTTTTTCGAGAAATATAATAAAAATATATAAAAAATCAAACATAGCGAGATAAAATCGATCGGGTCAGCCATGACCTTCGAACGCATTATATAGTACAAAAATAAATATTGACATTTTAAATATGTTTATTTAGAACGCATTACGAAAAAAACGTAACTTAAAAACAAAAACAAAAAATTATCCAAAATACCCAAAAAAACCGTTAATATACACGCAAAAACACAAAAAAAATCAAAATAAAATGTCGGGCGTTTTATTCTAATGTAGTATGATTCGTGTTTGTAGCTGACATAGCTTCGTTTCAGAACCGTAGAAAAAACAAACAATCGTCTTCGAAATCCGTACTCTAATAATGACCGTTGGATTATGAGGGTAATTAATAAAACAAAATATTTTATGATTAAATATTATTTATAAAGTGGGTATATCGCCTCGTATACGACGGGCATTTTATGTAACGTCCGGTGTGCCAGACAAATCTGACGTCAGGCGAATGTGACTGCAGTGAGTTAAACTAGCCCAACGTCATACGTATTCGCCCGTCAGGGCAGGCAAATTCGACGTCGAGCAAATCCGACTTCGCGGCGGTTGAATTTTTCTTTTTTATTTATGTGTATGTTTTAAATTATTTACATCCAATTGTTTTTTTTTTTTTTATATATATATTTTCTTACTTATTGATTTCACCATTTTTATCATTTAATGCATATTTTTTATTACTGAAAATTAGAACCTACGATTATTGATTAATGAAAACCACTACGAATATAAATTATTTACATTAATGTTATTATATATATTATATATAATTATATATACTCTGTATATAATTTCAATTGATAGCATAATTCAATATTACAGTATACAGGGTGCCGATCAATGTTATCCGTGTGCTAAGACGCCGTAAAAATTAATTTTTTTTTTAAGAAATCACAATCGCAAAACGGTAATTCCTTGTCCCGACGGTAGTTTATAAAGAATAAAATAATAAAATAAAAATAAAATTATTAAAATGTTTAACACTCATTAATAAATATAGTAAATAAGTATATAAATAAACGATTTATGTATGAAAATTAATTATGATGAATGTATGATAACCGTATCATAACACAACGCAATGATGTATACGATACTATTGAGTTTAACTACATTGTCACCAAAAATCAATAAAAAATAAATAAATAGAAATTATAATTTTAATGCATGAACCATAGTTATAAGATAGAAAGAAAAGTCAAGGGGGGATACGTTTGGGAAATTTGACGGTAAATTACTAACTCTTCCGGTAGATACACCTTTAAATACATAAATGCACGTCAAATAAACGAAATTTCGATTGTACAATTTCATTTTGCGCATTGGTTTTAGATTCTGAGCGAAACGAAGAAGCTAACGGTTTTACAAAGATTTTTTTTTTTTTTTTGTGCTGTGGACAACTTTTCTACCATTAATTTCGCTCCAACGTAAAATGACAGCAATTTTTCTAAAAAAAAATTTCACTTAAAAATTTCAGGTACTTTGAATTGGTAATTTTTCGATCTTCCCAAGAGTTTTTCCAACAAATTAGAAAAACCGTGAAAAACGGGAAATTTGTTGAAATGTATAAAATAGTTGAAACAACTTGTAAACAACTCTTCTACCAGAAATTTTACTCTGATTTACAATGTTAACACTTTTTCTAAAAAGAAATCTAAATTGGAAGATACTTTAGAGAGATAATTTTTGATTTTCTCACTAGTTTCCCCGATAATTTTGTAAAACCGGGATAATAAATGGGAAATCAAGGAAAAACGTAGGAAAAAACGGAAAATAGGTACAATATTCAACAAATAATTTTGAATTACTTATAATAGTGGCTAAACCCGACTCCATTATCCTAGGACTTTTTTTTTTTTTATATATATTTTTTCATTTTCACTTTTGCACTTGCATTTTGTTTCTGGTCAATTGTATGCGAATACCAAAAATAGTCCAACGACTATTTACTATTATAGAAATAAGAATTTGCTTTTAGGCGAATTATTTTTCTGTTTTCAATTTTTATTTTTCTCTCTCTCGATTTCTTCTTTTTAAATGTTATTTTTCCTCGGCGGGGGGGGGGCGGTCGTTCGATATTAGGAATATCATCGTAGTCAATGTCGAGAGCAGTACGTACGTCATTCGCGTCTTTTCGCACGCCAGCTGTCACACCGTTCCGTCAGAATCTTCTGCGCCATCCGGAATTTCTCGGCAATTTCTCAACCGAAAGTTTACGGGTTTTATAATGCGATATCCTCTTCTTCGAAAACCGCGCCGTATTTCAGACAAACGTTATTCCCGCGCGAATTACCCGGTTATACCGTGTCCGCGATACCCATACGGCGTAGCCGATAACAAACGATGACTGCGATCGATTAAGCAAATCGGACGTCGGCGGTACAACGTCGGTACGTCCGGGTTACGAGGGCTAATGAAAAAGTATCAAGACTGGTAGTATCATTCGGAAAAGGAGCATCGAAGAGCAGTAGGATTGGTATCACTTGCTTCTATGACTTTTTTTAAGTACATTTCTCTTTATTGCTTATTTGATTTCACTGATATTTTTGTAAAATATATTTTTCGAGTTTGGCGATTTTGTAATAAACCCAAAAGAAGAGTAACTCGACGGATTTGGAGATTTTAGAAAATTTGTCTGCATTTTTTTTCCAGTTTCAGAGTGATGCAACATTTCATGGTTTTTGCCATTAAATGTCAATTGAAAAACTGAAAATGTGCCCTAGATCGGCCGCGAGCTCGGCTTCTTTCGGATTCGTTACGATATGGCCAAACGCGAAAAACAAATTTCAGAAAAATATATCGTCAAATCAAAACGAAGAAGTCTTTTAGAGATCTTATACGACGAATTTTACGTGCCCGGTACAAGTCATAGACACTTGGTTTACACGTCGTTTTGCTCTCCGGCGCTCGGTTTCCGAGTAATATTATCAGTCTCGATACTTTTTGATCAGCCCTCGTACGTACCCGCAACGCAACGCAAAAAAAAATTTGATTATTACGGCCGCGCGACGAACCGCGGCGTGAGTCGACACGGTGACACGATTCCGGTCCCCGTTGACGGTAACGGTAATCATTGTTATTATTAACGTCGCGCGCGTGTACGCGGCACTGCGGACGGGGGCGACAGTACCCGCGCGCGACCTTTCGCGGGAACCGGCGAGGGTCAAACGCGTTTACGTTTCCCACGCGGATTCCCCGTCAAGTGCGGCGCGCGCACGGTGCGAAACGATTCCGTTCGTAGTGCCGTACGAGCCCGAACAGCCCCCGGGTCCCCCGACCGGCAGCGCGACGCGCACCCGTCCCGCGGCGGTACAAAACGCGTCGCAGTACGCAACACACGATAAGGTAACGGTCATTGCGTCGTTATTGTTATTGTACGCACAAGAGAGCGGCCGCCGAATCGCGGATTCGCGGCGTGCGGTCGATTTTTCTGACACGGTCGCGCGCGCAGGTTTTTTTTTTTTTTTTTTAATGTCCCGCGACAACGGCCCTGACGCCGGGCAAGGACACTGGCCGTCGATGACGACACCGGGATTATTTACGTGCGCTTCGCACCGATATACTCGCGTCTGTGTCCGTCGCTTGAAACGCAACGCGATACACCGCACTGTCGCTTTACGGAATTCACGGATGTGCATTTACGCGTTTTATAATACCTATAACGGGTCTATGAAAAACACATCCCGGGTATTATTGTTCCCGGCGTCTGACGTTTCAATTTGGAAATTGGAAATTTAAAACGTGTACACGACGACAATGGCTTTTTAAATTGTACCGTCTTAACGGTGTATACGATTAGTATTCAAAATCGACGTCGTCATTATTATTATCATCGAGTAGTATTAAAACAATTGTATATCCATTAAAAAAGTCAATTTTCGAATCTGCCTGCACAGAGTGTAATACGGCTGTTTGACATTTTAGATTCTGAGTGGAGCGAAGCAATTATGTATTTGTTTTACAAAGCTTTTTATTATTATTATTATTATTATTATTTTTTTTTTTTTACGCGAACACTTTTTCTACCAAAAAGTCTACTCCAATGTATACGGTGTAGCGCCATTTCTGAAAGGAAATTTTTTTTGGGGTGGTACTACAAGGAGGTAATTTTTTGATTTTTCCAAAAAAAAAAAAACGGAAAAATGTACGAAATATATTAGTAAAATATTACCATTTTTTTTTTTTTCATGTAAATAACTTTTCTAACAGCAATCACGCTCCGATTAACAATAATAACACTTTTTCTGAAAAGAAATTGCACTGGGAGAGTACTTTAAGGAGGCCATGTTTTGATTTTATCAGGAGTTCTTCCCGAAAACCCGTGAAAAAACCCGTGGGAAAACCGGAAGAACGTAGAAAAAACTGGAATATTAGTATTATATTATAACAAATATTATCAAAGAAAATATATATATATATATATGTAATGTTTATTTAATTATTTTACCATAATAGTATATATTTATTGTTGACAAAATATCACTGTCAACCGAACTCCGCTCAGAACCGTTTTCAGTACCTAAGCAATGGTCTATCGTTGCTTACAGATACAAAATAATTTCCCCACTATATCCTATGATCTTCCCAACTTCTCGCCAATAACAGTGGTGACACCCGTCTCAATTATCCCAGGACAGATTTTTGCAAAATATGATTACAATGTTTTTACACTATAATTTTCTATGAAAATGTCAAATATTCATGGTACATCCTATAGTATCACTAATGTTGTCTTCAACATATTTTACTAATAAGCAGTGTGTTTATTATACGTCGATGTTGAGACTTTTTCATCACTAAGATTTTCTCGTAGTGAATTTCATTTCTGTTTTTTTTTTTTTTTTTCTTTTAACATACTCTTGAGTCGTTTAAGATTCATAAGTACACATAATACCTTATTGCTTACGAATTGTTAACCCTATTCATTATGCGTTAATGTATGAGCGGAAACATTTGGATTATTCAACAAAATGGTGACCTACAATATTTTTTATTGTTTAATCGTTTCAAGTAATCTGTGAAGTATATTTCGTTTTATTTTATTTATTAAATCCGACGCAAAAAAAAATAATAATAATAATTGTTTGGCCGTGGTCGGATTTTCGATTTGATGACAATGTTTTTATTTTTTCGCTTGTTAAACCTAAACAATTCCTACGTCCAATTTATATAGTTTATCGCCGGGGGCCCCCGACACGCAGTAACCCTTCAAATATACAATGTATACACAGCATACTGCATCTATATAGGAAATTCACATCAGTACCCTTTTGCTATTTTGTGCCACTTTAAGTCCCGGCGCGGCCATTGTATCCGTCGCTGCTGCTGCTGCTGCTGTCGTCATATTATTATTGTTATTATTATTGCTACACACGTGACGTGAACGTTCGCAATTATTTTAATCGATTTAAATTGCGTATATTTATTATCATACGCGGGGATGAGGTGACTGGCGACGCAATTTACCGAGACGACAAGGCCGACGAGTTTTTTTGAAAAATTATACAATACTGTCGATTTAACTTAACGTATGGTAGTTATATGCATGTTATACTTACAATAGTACCGCGGTGGAGCCGGGCAATACGCCGACAGTCAAAATGTCGACATTCGAAATATCGAAAAGAACGAAATGTCAACAAAACCAAAGTTAATTAATTATTACTTAAGTAAATATTGACAAATTAAAATGTATTTCGACCTATTTATTGTGGTAAAACCAATCGCCTATTAATGTCTGAGGATAAAAAAATCAGCCCACGTGATTTATTTTTATTTTTTCTCTATATGTATACACGCAACTTTTCTACCAGAAGACTTGCTCAGATTTTTAAGTGTAGCATCTTTTCCGAAAGGTAACGGTGTGAAAAGATCCTTTAAGGAGGTCATTTTTCGATTTTCCTAATAGTTTTCCCAGCAAATGTGAAAAACCGGGATAAAACATGGGAAAACTAAGCAAAACGTAGGAAACTGGGAAAATGGGTACATCATTAAACAAATATTTTAATAATATTATTTATTAATATCTTAATATATATAAAGAAAATACATTAAGCCAATTTAATTTAAATAAAGTATCACTGCAAACTGAACTCGGCTCAGAATCGTTTTTTCGTAAGAAATGGTTTATAGTTGCCTTTAGGTATATATTAAATTATCTATAACAGTCCTCATTATCCTATGACGTATTTTTTATTTTGGCTGTCAGCATTTTAACTTTTAGATATTACGTACTTTTCGATATTTTGATTGTCGACATTTTAACTTGTCAATATTTTAATTGCCGACGTTTCCTACCACACCCGTACCGTGGCTATTATGACTCATTTCGCACGAACACACAAGGAGGATTCGATAGATTTTTTTTTTTTTTTATGCAAATTAAACGCGTTTAAAAAAAAATATGGAATCTTGCGGTTTTATACGTCGACATTATTATAATATAATTTAATAATAGTATAAAATATAGTTCGGGTCGATGGCGGACTCGCATTAATATTAATGTATTGCATCTGTGTGTTATTTCGTTTTGCTAGTTTCAAAATAATAATCTAAAAATTGATTCGAACACCAAAATGTGTTTCAAAATGCCGGTTTCGGAAATTGTTGAACTTATCACATTCTAATCGGATCCCTATCACGTTTACACGGAGTCACTAATATAAGTATTTAGTTTAACTCGCGTTTATAACAATATAGTCGCACGTTTAATAAGCATTATATTTAATGCGCTTTCGAAAAGATTATCGAATTAACTATTTTAACTATGGTATTATATCATACGGTATGTGCACGCGAACGATAACCAGATCGATCGATTTTTTCGGCGGCGATTTAATACAAAATTGCGTGAAATTTACAACATAATAACGTATAGTTTATCTATTTTTTATTTTACATCGGTTTGATCTTTATAGTTGACACGTGTAATATCAATTTGTTCGCTATCACGCATTGGTTAACGTCATTTACTGTACATTAGTGTATATTAGTATATTTTGTGATGACATCATGTTGCTCGAACGCGGTATTTCATTGCAAGATACACTGCAACATAATATTTAGGATTTTAGAGTGGGTGACACGTGAAATTTGTCTTATAATAATATTATAAAGTCGGTAATAATAACATAATAACACATAATATATTGGTAGGAATCTTTGTTTTCCTGGTTTTTCAGTACTATTTTTATTAGAGACAATTTTTCGTCGGAAAATATCTAGTCAAATATCGGTTTAGAAAAAAAAACCGTTACTACCGATATAGTTATTCAGGTATCAGGCCACGCCTATATTTTCTAGTTCGTGACGTCCCAGTCCATCGTTTCAGTGGGAACAACGGCGATTAGAGTCAGGTTATATTGATTGATTAAACAGCGTGTTTGTTTATAAAATGTCGATTAAACTGGCGCAACTAATTTTGCAAGATAATGCAGTATAATATTACCGAGTCGAACGTTTATGGATAATTATTTTAAAATATGATTGACATAATTTGAGTGGTGTAAATGTTAAACCTGGAGTTATAAACTGAAAACTTCGAACAGCTTTAAAGCCTTTTGTTTAAACAAAAATAATTTATTAACTTTATCCCGATATTCTATATGATATTATAATATTATACGGTATGGAAAATCCTAATATTAAAATTCATTTTTTTATAATCGATAATGTGTATAAATAAAATAGAAAGTGGCACACTACGGACATTTCTAAAAATATTTTTCGTTATTGATTCTTTTTGACGTTTTTGCTCTTAATAATCACCAATTATTAAGGGAATTAATTGGAACATTAAGAAAAAAAAAAAATTAGAGTGAGTACGAAACACCTAAAATATTATCAACTCAAACTATTTGCAGTATAGGTATTTTTTTTATTCTAATAAATCTAATCACCCCTTTTTGCAGTAGTTAGAAATTAAAAGCTTGAGAAAATCGATTCAAAATACTTTTAATGTATCTATAAATTGTTCATAAATGGTTCAACTACAAGTTTGCCATGTTTTTTATATATATATAATAATATATAATAATTTATATTCCGTCATCGGATATCAAAATACCGACCCTCATAAATAAATATTGTGCTAAAAAAATAAAAAATAAATAAATTGTATTTTATAGCGTAAAAAAAATATTATTACGTTGTCACAACAGGAATATAACTTTGTTGTTTTTGTTATTATTATTTTTTTTTTTTATGTGGAGCACGGTTTTCCTTTGAAACGGCTATAGCCTCGGGTAATAGTAATTGACGAGTATTTTTATTGCTAAAGACTTTATTTTTCAACTACAATTTTTTTTTTTTTTTTTTAATTTTATGAATTTATCAAAAACAATAGATCACGATTGGTTTATACTAAAAAAATAAACATTAATAAATATCAAAACACTTATGAATATAAGTCAGAGTCAAATAAAAAACATGTACAGTGAATACCTATTATATATATTACTATACAAATTAATATTTATTAGTTCCGAAACACGTGTACCAATATAATATGTTATTCTTTTGTTGATACAAACTGTATGTATGCTTTTTTGATTAAAATTATTTGTTTTTTTAATATTATACATTTTATATTTTTCAATATTCGATACATTTCGTCGTTGCAGTTTATTCTTTGATGGAACGTAAGAGCGAGATGGATTTTTTTTTTTTTAATAAAAATGTTCGTTTTATACGAAATTTGTTTATCTAACTATACATTATTTGAAGTATAATAGTATTTTTTATAATATTATTATCTATAATATCGAATGAGTACGCAATATAAAATATATTAAAAACATCAATCGTTAACGATTATTTAGTTATATAAACAGACGTAGGATATGCAAACTACAAAATGTATAATAACATTTTAAAATTTACCAGACTCGAACGAAAAAACGTACGGACCAAGTTTTGTCTAAGCTCCGCGTTACGTCGTCGCCCGCTTAAATAACCGGGTTTTAAATTCCCCTATACTGTAGACTCGTCAAAGGAATTAACGTGACTGAAATCTGTACATATAAGTAAACAGCATGGGTTTAAGGGTGTAACCGGGTCGAGGGTATAACCGTTTTCCCGCCGAATGACCCTTGACCGTTTTCACGGGTACAACACGATTCCCGCACGTTCATTGTTCGATATTACATTTTGTCGACATTTTTTTCTACCCAACTCCGTATTGTATTCGAATGCGACGTTTGCCATATTAGGGATACGATCAGTGATTTCTGAATTTATTTACCTCTTTACCACGACATTTGAAGTTCAAATTAATTAAAAACAAGATAAGTGTTAGGTCTTTTGTCAAAGATAACAATACACATTAAATCACATGAGTCTATATGATTCGATGCATATTTGGTATGTTAAGGGTACCTAAATGTTATAGGTTATAACCTCATAATGACGAGGTTATTTTGATAAATGGTCCACAATAACCGTTGGTAATTATACCAGTGTGGCAGTATAGCCAGTCTAGTCGAAACTGTTAAGACGCCGCGCGCGGACACGGTTCAATAATAAGTTTTATTAATTTCGAATACTGTTCTACACTTTATATTTTTACGGTGATACAATTTATAAGTTAATAGCTAGGAATGGAGAGCCAATAATGAGAGATGATAAAATTGGAAAAGGACAACGCATACGAAACGTTATACAACATTTTAATAATTATAAAATACATCAAAATAGTATAGAATATCTTTAGAAGACGAACTTCTATTGGCTTTATGTACAAAGAGAAAAAATTATATTAAATTGTACATTATTTTACATTATATTAATTTTTTGTAATCACGGCTCACCTCGCTATATTTGTGAACTCTTTATATTTTACATTATTTTTTTCGTAATAAACGTAGAACCACACCGTTTATAATAAATTTGACAACGATGCACCCAATTCCTATTGTATTTCAACGAACAATAGAGCGTGTGGAATCGTGTAAAAAAAAAAAATAAAAACGTGTGGAATCGTATTCTTTCTGTTTTTACCGTGTTCCACCAAGGACTATATTCCGATTTTCTGCAAAGAAAAAATCAAACTATTATTATTTTAGACTTTTTTTGAGAACCCCTGAAGCTGAATCCATTATGATATAGGTTACGCGTCTCACGTTTAATCACAGACAATTAATATAGGCAATAAAGAAATACAGAATATAATCTGTGCCGTATAGTGTCTATAACATTATATCGAGTATGTAATATAATTTTACAATATTATTATCCACATGGCCAGTATAGTAAATATTAACAATTTGTCGATCAATGACACTTCTATCGATAGCACTATATATGGTCTGCTTTGTATGGTTTCTTTCCAATCTCAAAAGAACATAATTATTGTTTGTAAATAATTTTAGATTCTGAGTGGAGCGTTAAAACTAATAGTTTTAATGATGTTTATTTAGTTATTTTTTTTTTTTTATATGTACGCAACTTTTCTAACCGCAATTTTGCTCCAACTTATAATGATAGCAATGTTTTTGAATGGAAATTTTTCTAGGGAGGTATATTAAGGCGTTCGATTTTCGATTTTCCCAAAAAAATCTGAAAAACAGGGATAAAACACTGAAAACCTGGAAAAACGTAGGGAAACTCGGAAAATCGGTATAACATTAAACAAATATTATTAAAGAAAATACACAAATCCTATTTCTGAATTATCGAACTTTATTTAGATTTTATTTAGTTCTATGCGGATACCATTGGTTACACAAGCAAAACGTAATAAATAATACATAATAATAAAAATTAGCTTTTTCCATAAGTGTTTTTTTTTTTAAATGAACATTTCAAGTTCAACTTTTGACGAAAATCATGTACGACATTTCAAAACATGTTTAACCGAACTTCGCTCAGAATCTTATTTCGTCTGAAATAATTTTTCATGGCATACAGGTATTCAAATTAAATAACTCTATGTATATTTTCTCAACTTCCTGGCTACAACATTGCATCCATCAGCAGTATCAGGTTTTTTTTATTACATATTTTGGATAAAACTTTTCCGGAGTATATTATATTATGTACATTTTACGTAGTAGGAAAAAAATGTTCAGTGTTCGAATATTCAAGAGCGCTCGACAAAATTGCGAAAAAATAAAAAATTAAAAGTTTAAACACACAACGGAACCTTTAACGGTGCAAAATTACAATAACATAATTATATTGTTTCGTTTCTAAATTTTCTAAATTTTTTTATTTTTTATTTTCATAGATTTTGATAAAATTCCACATTTTGTATCATATTGTATATCATTGTACAATTTATGCAATCAATGAATTAAAAACAAATTTAGCATGATTATAGTTTTCTACATAGGTAAATTTTATACATATATATATATATATATATACGTATTTATTATTAATAATACACGATATACATAAGCGCCTAGAGTCAACAATAAAATATTGTCCCATAGGCGGATATTTGATCACATCTGTGGGGAGACTTGCCGTTTTTAACTTATCCGTTAGTATAAATTTCAATTTTCAAACGCTTCAGTCTACTAGCTAGTGACCGCTCCTACTTTATTCTAGCTGATGCACCAAATATCTATAGGTAATAGAAACACAAATAAAATGAACAACTAAATAAATTACCGATAACTACTACATTTTGTTATTTTAGTGTATAATCCTATTGTTTTTGCAAATGTATCAACAATGGTATGGATAAGGTAAAAATCTCAACTCCCCACAGACGTTATCAAATGTCAGCCTATGGGAGCTCTAGGGGCAATACATACAGCTATAAATTGTACAAAATTGAGGTGTTACTGAGTCGCTCCGGTACCATGAAAATTCGAAGCCAAGTTATTATTTGACGCACGGTCGAAAAACTCCTTCCGCTAAGTGGAGTAATTTATAGGTATTGTTAAAACAATTTAAAATAATTTATATACATATGGGAAAACCTTTTTTTAGTAAAAAATCATTGATATATTGTTTATAAGTAATCTGTAATTATAGAAGTCCTCTTATTAATGAGGCCAGATAATGAAAAACGTACGTGTATGAGGAAAAAATAAATTCCCAAGAAAAAAGTTTGACAAATTTGATTATAATATAAGAGTTTTCTTTTTCGGTTTTCAATCTTTCGATTGGTTATCCAAGCTAACAAGTTATATCTAATCTAACTTGCCTTTACCGTCCTCAGTTATTTTACTGCTAAGATAGCAGTAGCTCGAGTCCGATAGGTTCTCTGTTAATATTTATACTTAGCCACTTTTGATCTATTTTGCTACATGGCATAACTTTGGTCTTATTATTGTTTAATTTCATACTGTAGTTTCCTAAAATATCTTCCGTTTTAACAAGTACTATTTGCAAGTCTTCTTCTGTCCCAGTGCAAAACGCTATATCATCTGCAAAGTGAAATGCTATTACATTTTGCTCCCCTACTTTGACTCCTGCTTGTATTTCATCTTTCACTTATTTTATATCTTCTTCAGTATACAATATGTATACTAAACTAAATAGGAGACAGAATGCATCCTTGCCTTACTTCCTTATCAATTCTTGCTATTTCTTCTGAGTAGAAGAACTCCATCTAGTTGGATTTGAATCACTTGGCTTTTGTATAGGTTATATAGAACTATACGATCATTATATGTTATTCCTAGTCGTTTAAATATATTAAAAATTTTGTCCCAATTGCCATTGTCAAAATCCTTTTCAATTTTAACCGATATAAAACATTTTGTAACCTAACCGTTACCGTGGAAATTATAATTAAATTCCGGGAGCCAACTTCAAGTAGCTGTAACGTAACTTTATACTAGCTATGTTATCCGGCTTTGCCCGTGTGCAGTTTTATATGGTTATAGTTTAATGTATGTACCTACATAGGTAGGTACACACACCCATATTATTAGGTACAATATTATTATTTTAAATATTAAACGAAAATCTTAATACTTATGGCATTTCAAAATATTATGCCATATTAAATTTCGCTCTGAATCATATTTCTTTGGTAATAGATTATATTTGCGTACTGATATAAATTATTAAATAATTGTATACGTAATATCGTTCCCAACCTCCCACCTACAACAGTGAATGCACCCGTCCTTAATGCCAGCTCTTTTATACATATTATATTATATATATTTAAATTTGTTATTGTTTTATTAGTGTAGTACAATAATTACAAGTGTTGATACGAACGCAGACAAGATCACAAGTTTTTTATTATTATTAATTGAAAATATGTTAATGTATACAACGAAGTGGGTCACGGTCTCTAACGTGGAAGAGAATAAGGCGGTCTCTCGCTCCCGAACGGGGTACTTTGTTTTATGATAATCAATAATCGTACATCATCATAATCCACAGCTGATTAGTAAACATTAAATTCTTACCTGTCTACTACCGAATGTAACCTCAAAAAATTTGTTAATGAATTCCCATGTTATAAGGTTGTATGGCCTATCCATGTTTTTATCTTAGATTCTAAGTGGAGCGAAGAAGCTTATGGATTTACAATCCATTAATTTTGTTTTTCTATAGACAACTATTCTAGCAGATGATTTGATCCGATTTTTACGTGTAGCAACTCTTCTGAAAGGAAATCGGCGTGGAGAGGTACCTTAAAGAGGTCATTTTTCGATTTTCTCCGGAGTTTTCTCAACAAATATTAGCTAAAAATATTATGACCCTCTTTTTTCTTGTGGACAATTTTTCTACCAGCACTTTTGCTCCAACTTTTAATGATAGCAATTTTTCTAAAAGGAAATTTCACTGGGGAGGTACTTTAAAGAGGACATTTTTCGATTTTTTTGGGAGTTTTCTCAGGAAATGCGAAAAACTGAGAAAAAACATTGGAAAACCGGGAAAAATGTAGAAAACTGAGGAAATTAGTAAAACATTAAACAAATATTATTGAAGAAAATATATAGAGCTTATTTAATTATTTTACTATAATATGACATATATATTATTGACAAAGCATCACTATCAATTGAACTCCGCTCAGAATCATATTTTTGTTAGAAAATGTTTATCGTTACTTGTAGATATACATTAAATTCCCATCTGTATCTTACCTTCCCAACTTCCCAACTACACCAGTGGCTGCACCCGTCCCCATTATCTTACCTTCCCTTTTTTCTATCTGATTTAAAACAAATTATTAGATAAGAAAAAAAAAAATGTTAAACATTGTCATTTACGAGATTCTGTAATTATCGGTTAAATTAAACTTTATGACAAAAAAAAAAAATTATAATAGCAATGTGTCATTTGTCTAGTTTATATTTGACAGATATTATTTTTTCGATCGTAGACTACAGAATCCGGCGTGGTATAGTTATTCGAAAATGATATTAACCGTTTTTGACGATGTTCAGCTCAGTCGCATATTTAAATACTACACACAAAAATAAAAGCTCTCGTGATTTTTCATGACAAGTCGGAATTTATTTTTGATTATACGATGAAAATAAAATATGATAATCACAGTATGGAATCAACGTGGATATATTATTATATACCTATATATTCTGGAAACGTAATTTTTTTCATAGATTTATAATTATAAGCAAATTAACATTAATAAATTAAGTAAAATAAACTAAATACCTTTTGTCTATCACATTTTTGCGGTAAACCATTAAATCGGTTTTGATGAAAATTGATATGAAGATATTTTGAACTTCGATGAAGGAAACAGGCTACTGCATAAAAAAAAAAATTACGTAAACCCCTAAAGAGAGTTATAATAACAGTATAAATAAGTCATAAGAAAAACTTTAAAACTACTAGCCCGAAGTTCAAATTTATTTTTTCCGATATAACTTTTTTACTTTACCACAGTAGTTATAGACCAAACGAATTGTTTGCGTTTTTCACAAAAGAAGACAGGACCAAAAATGTTGGGCATATTGTAACAACTGTATTGAGTTAAAATCAAAGCAAACTACTGATATTCAAGTGATTTACGATAAAAACCACGCTAGATATAAAACCTTTAATAACATTACTGTTTATTTATTTGGTTCCTGTCTAATATGATAATGATATTTTTGAAAAATTAATCTCGTAACAATAATAAAATATTAAAATAAATGATAATATTAAAAATATCAATATATTTAAACACATGGGAATGTTTGAAAAAATAAAAATAAATAATATTTCTATTAAGTTTTGAATTAGATAATGATCTCTGATAGACAATTTGTTTACAGGCACGAAAAATTGAACAAAATCACCCACCTACGTATCTATACGACTACACATTATATTATGACGTTATTCGTCAACAGAAATAATTACTATAGCCTACTTATATTATAAATGCGAAATTTTGTGAAAATGTTTTGATGTTTGTGATGACTCAAACATCCCAAAACGACTGTACCGGTTCGGATGAAATTTGGCAACAGATAGGATATGTCGTGGATTAACACACGGGATATATTTTATCGTGTTCATGCATTATGTAGGATAATATTTTAGGTTTTGAGTGGAAAAGAAATATATTGGTTTTACTAAGATGTGAACACCTTTTCTACCAGAAAGTTTACTCCGATGTATATGATATAGACCTTTTTCTGAAAGAAAACTTGGGGTGGTACATTAGAGAGGCCATTTTTTGATTTTCTCTATAGTTTTTACAAGCAAATGTATAAAACCGAGAAAAACATGTGAAAATCGGGAAAAACTTAGGGAAAACGGGAAAATCGGTACAATATTAATTAAGGAAATATATAAAGCCTATTTAATTATTTTACTATAATATGACCGGTATATTGTTGACAAAGCATCACTAACAACTGAACTTCGCTGAAAATCGTTTTTTCGTAAGCAATGGTTTATCGTTGCTTACTACCTGTAAGCTACCTGTTACTACCTGTATGTTTATAGTTGATATACATTAAATTAACTATCACAGTGGTTGCACCCGTCCCCATTATCCTAGGACGTCTTTTTATTTTCTATTATTAAATGTTCTGCAGAGCTTACGTGCAATAAATATTTGAGTCTCCTTCGTGTTGACGTTAGAAACATTACATTTATATGTTTCATAAAATCAGCTAGTTTTTTTTATTCAATATTATAATTAATAATGAATACTAAATAAATAGGTAGGTAGTTACTTGACGTAGTGGTACAGCTACGGTATGCACACTAAACTGTCTTCTTCTCTTTTTCGTGTTATCGGCCTTTAATACCATTCCATTCATCATATTTGTTACCGGCCCTCTCTCTTTCTAATGGTAATTCCTGTCAATTTTCACCTGGTTTCCTTTTAGTAAACTGTAAACATATAGAAACTACACATGGGCTAAGTAGTATAATACAGATAGTATTACAGTAACGTGAAGTCGGCCCACCGGAATTAAATTTATGTTTCCTCGGAACCGGTTAGATCACAAATTGTTTTATGCCCGTTACAATTAGTTACTATAATGTTTCTAAATGTACGAATTGATCTGGAAACGATCAAGTTTAGTACCATTTCCGAAAGGGAATTTTATCCGGATGGTATTATAGGTCATTTTTTTAATTTTCCAAACAGTTTTAAAAATAATTGCTAATATGTACAATAATAATTTTAATAATTTTAAATTTTGTTATTTTGCTGTAATTAAGTTAAAAATGTTCATAGTCATGACATTTTTATTGAATACTTATATTAATATTTTCTAGATGTGGTAAAATTTATAACCGATTTTGGCTTTTTTAAAACTATTTACAGATATTTTCAACTATTTATAGGTGTTTTTTTTTTACATTTTGTTTGGTTTTATGTGGTTACAAATGTTTTGGCCGAACAAAACTGCTTGAAAATTGATCGCCAAAATAAGTTGTAATTATAGTTGTACAAAAAATTTAATGAAATATAGAATTTTTTTTATTATCGTTTAAGTCAAAATTTCACACAGAAATCGTAAAATACACAGCATTTAAAAACATGTTTAACCGAAAAATGTGGTCAGAATCGTTTTTCGTAAGCAATTAATCTCACGTATAATGTATAAATCTATGTGCTCTACCTTTCCGATTCCTCATCTATTTGTTCATTATTATTATTTTTATTTGCTATCAATATATATTAATACATAATTATATATATATATATATATATATAATTCTGACGGTTTGATTTTGAAAGTCTAACTTAACGGCGAGAAAAACAATTTTGTTGGATCGGTTAGGTTGGTGGCATAAATACATTGTCCGGTACCAGGGTCCCATGTGACCGTATCGCCAGGAAACGTACCTAATACGTTCATGTACGAGTTCGATTTTTCTGTTTTTTTTTTTTTTATTTCAATTTTTGTTTTACTATACTAAATATTGCACTTCATGTTCTGAAGTCGATTTTCATTTGCCGATTTTTTGATATAATACACGATATGGTGCAGTTCAAAAATTGTATTTTAGTTGTGAATTACAACTTTAAAATTAAAATCATAATAATAAATCACATCATGAACCAAACTTATGTACAGTTTTATGAATTTTTTGATAGTTTTACAATTATATTTCCATGAGTTTCTGGTAATTCGGAATAAAAAATCTCGATTTTTAGAAAAATTGTAAAATGGGAATAGTATCCATCATTTGTCGTCAGGATTTTAAATCGTATCGAAAAAAAAAATGTCGGGAATTTAGAATGTGTCTGTCGAGGAAACCACGACACGTTTAAAATATCATTTAGAGAATTTTCACTCTCTAACAAAAGCCACAAAGGGTTTTTCCGCGTTAAAAAATAAAAGATCCAAAGGGTGGATTATTGAGAATGTTAAAAAGTTACATTAACTATAAAATACCGCCGGGCGGAAAAATTATTGCCAATTTAGAAATTGTTTTCGAATCGGTACCGTCGGCGGAAATATGCGAAAAATATGCGCATCTTTTAACGACGCACCGACCGCACTTGACCGCTAAACGAAAACACCGAGAAATACTTTCAAATAATTTATTTTCCCAAAAAGCCCGGAGAGACGAGTTCCCCGTCTTACACCCTCCCCTCTTGGTGTGCGTCCGTAAGGAGTGGCCGGTCAGCCGACTCGAACATCTCAAACTAAAACCGGAATCGTATCGAACGGGTGATCACGGACGGTCAGTGGTTAAATAGCGTCGTCGAGTACCAGGGTCCCACGCGACCGTCTAGCGATTTTCGCGGAACGCAGGTACGGCGAAACACACGAAGTTCGCCCGTGTTACGCTGCGGCACCGATTAATTAATTAAAACACGCACATTATGATCAACTGAACAAACATGCGAATTGTAAATAATGTCGGAATATTATAATTTGTTTTATCAGGATACAATAATAATATGCAGCAACTGAGGATCGTTTTTCTGTAAGTCAATACTATATTCGGAAAAATTCCCATACGCGGCGATTCGTTCAACGCGACACACTCGCTGTTTCGCAAAATATTGTTTTTTTTTTTTTTTTCGAAAACAATTTACATTTTCGGCGTTAAAATTTTTTGTCAACCCATTAGCGAAACAGTTTATAGGAACAGAGTAATGGAACGCCCTTCGAACGTTTCACACCGTCACACAAATGACGCTCCACTACTCTCCCCTGACCGAAAATTTAAAGTGGAATATCTCGTTAGCGGAAATTGACAACTTCAATGTCAAAATAATGTATTTAAACTAATACTCCATCCATTTATGGTATTTTAAACATAGGTTGCCGTTCAAAAATAAAAAGCCAGTGATTTCACCCTATTATTCAACAAAAAAAGGTCTTTTGTCGTTTTTCAATTGGAGACATATTTTTACTAGAAAACCCGGTAGGTACTTATTTAAAATAACGAAATCGTGAAAAAATCGTTTTTATTTTATATATCATTTCGAAAATCAAAAAATGACCTATGTATTTACCACGTAGGTAAAATTAAGTTTCAGAAAAGGTGCTGCACTTATACATCAGAGCTAGTTTTCTAAGATAAGAGTGGTCTACAGTATAAAAAATAAAGTACCATTGTAAAAAAATTAAAAAAAGAGAAAAATGATGCCCGATAATTTTGAAAATTTTACCACGTCTAGGTGAGTCCAATATAAGTATTATTACCGAGTTTTAAGTATCTGGGTATATTTATAACTGAATTACAGCCAAAAATCTCCCAAAAATTTAAATTCCTTAAAAGCTCAAAAGTGGCTTAACGGTTTTGTCGATGATACCGTAAGAGAGTAAATCAAATCGAAAAACCAAAATGAACGTTGCACAGAGCAAGTCCTGTTTGTTTTACGATGACAATTTTGATTTCTCGACCATGCCAGTAGTCCGAGTTTGCTATTTGCGCAAAACGGTTTTTCTTGAACGCTTTTCTCAATAATTGCACGATTACCCAATAAATACGCGCGACAATGAAAAGGTACTGTAAATGTGTTTGAATTTTTGAATTGTGTTTTGAATGTGTTTGAGTTGAGAAAATTTCAGTTGCCCGGGAATACGGAGGAAATCGCGTCCGCACAAGCTACCTTATAAATACGAGTACAGGAGGCAGCACGTACTTTTAATTTTGATCGATTTACCAGTATAGCAAATTGAAATCCGTATCCGATTGACGGGGAGAAAAAAAATGTAAGACCTAAAGCGTTCGATAGGTTTTAAAATACAGACACGGTCCAAGATGACACGTCAAAAACCGAAAACAAGGTTATTATAAATAACAAGTATAATAATATTATTATTTTCGTTTTGTTGAAGAGTGGTGGTGAATCATTATTTCTCCGACCGTACCTGCTACCGATACCTACCTACAGTTCGAGTGTCCTTGGACAGTAACGGGTATAAATAACAATATTATCTAGAATCATCTAGAATATTAATCGCCGTCGTTACACCGTCCTGTCCGGAATTTATATGTATGGGTACCGGAGATATGTGCAAATCGTTTTTTTTTTTGTTTTGTTTTTTTTTTTGTTTTGTTTTGACGGATATCCATGGTGTCAATACAAGTCCGCAATATTATAATAAAAGAAAAGCTTAGAAATGCCCTTGAAAATTATTTCAAAAATCAAACCAAAACTAGTAGAAAACGTTATTTCAAACTATGGAATGAATCAAAAAAAAAAAAAAAAAAAGACGTCGAAGGTTAATGGGGAAGGTTACAGCCCACTGTTGATAACGAAAAAACGATTCTGAGTGGAGTTCAGTTGATAGGAATGATTTGTCAACGATATATATCATATTGTGGTAAAATAATTAAATATGTATTATATATTTTCTTTAATAATATTTGTTTAAAGTACCAATTTTCCCGTTTTTCCTACGTTTTCCCCTTTTTTCCCGGTTGTTCACATTCGCTGGAAAAAATCCTGGTAAAATCAAAAAATGACGTTTTTAAGATACCTTTCCAGTCAAATTTCCTTTCAGAAAAGTTCTATCATTGTAAATTGGATCGAAATTGCTGGTAGAAAAGTTGTTCACAAAAAGAAAAATAATTATAATAAAATCAACATCTTAGCTTATGGAAAACCATAAGCTTCTTCGCTCCACTCAGAATCTAAAACACTTTCAATTTTCATATTAAAACTCGCGAATCTTTTCAAAACTATACGCTCGCGCGTTCGTATAATAGAATACAAAGATGAAGTTATTTAAGTTATACGAGGGAGGGGAATCTGGGTTCTGGGATATCTTGTTGGTGGCTTACGTAATCAAAAATGAGAAACTATGCAAAAAAAGCAGAGAAATCTAGTGAAAAGCATTTTCCCGAGAAGCCTGCGCGTGATCTGTTTTTTAATACAGACCGTTTTTCTCGAATCTGTGGATGCCTACAATATTACAATTGACTGAACTGTTTGTCGAAACTTATTAACTGTACGTAAATGTTTTCGATTTGTCGTTGACAATTTTTAAAAAGCTACGAGCACGTCTCTTAAATATAGATGTCTCCTGTCTGACTGCTACAAGAGTATTGAATTTTAAAAACAAATCGCGTCCACTTTTTGTTTTATTTTTTTCATTAAAACGAATTATTTCAAAAATATAAGTTTTACGTAATTTTAGAACCATACATTTTATATTTAAGGGGATTGAAAGCGATAATTTTGTACCTTTGTCTTTAACATGTGCAACATAGGAATTCAGACTTGTTCCATTTCCAACCAACCGTTTGGTCCACTTAAGTGGTCAAAATTCTGAAAACAAATTTGAATTTTTCGTCAAGCCCACTTGATATCGACCTTCTTTCTTTTTTGATATTTGACTTTAATTTCTTCAAAAATTAAAATATTTTATTCTTGTAAATACTCCTTTTTTAGTATAGTTTTTTTTTAGGTTTTAGGGGGGTAAAATCAAAGAAGTGGGAAATTCGATTCGATTAAATTTGATGACGAAATCATATTTTTTTTCAGAATTCGTATTGCTTCACTAAACCAATCGGTACGGTGGAAATAGTTAGAACATGTCTAAATACCTGTGTTTCACGGGTTTAAGAGAAAGACGGAAAATATTATATGTGATATTCATCACAGTTCGTTTTTTCGTCTTCTGTACGACTGCAATGAATCGTTATTATTCTTTGTGTGTAAAAAATAATGACGCGAAAATAATATCGTATACAATTATAATAATAACTCGACGGATCTATTAATTGACTATTTCAATAGCATGGATTTTCGTTTCTTTTATACATTATTATATCAAAAAAAAATAAAACGATTGTGCCCTTGTCTATCGGGGGCCGGTCATCGTTAATACGACCTCATAGACGATTTGTTTAAAGTCGTATTCTGCGAAACATCAATTATGCTCTGACAATAATATGACCAATCAATAACGCATTATACAACGGCGATATTGATACACGGACAAATAGATAACCGAGCGCCGATAACCTCACTTTTATAAACGGCGAGTCATCTAATAACCAATGTGTTCGTATACAACACTATACGTGTGACAGTAAAACTAGTTGACGCCGATAGAATAGAAATTGAATAGCGCTGATCATCGTGTTCAAAGGGGAATTTGTGAAAAAAAATAGCGCACGCCTATAATAGGTATTAGTGATGCGATACAGGTAAACCCGGATTATCCGAAAATCCGGATTTCGGATTTCGAAATTCCAAAATATGGATTATGGACAGAAAATTGTAAATTTCGGAATTTGATTTTTTTTAAATCTATTATATATAGTTTAGTATAGATACCATGCTACGCCCATAATCTAAAATGTACATTAAATGATTTCATAGAAAAAACAAATATATAAATGTTTATCACATATTTGCCACCTTTCACCTATATTTTATCTTTATTTTATAATTAAACTTAGTGCGATTATAATAAATTTTATCAAATAATTCATATTATACGTAAATTATATTAGATTCTGAGCGGAGCAAAGAAGCTTATGGTTTTACAAACATGTTTATTTTTTTTTCTATGGACAACTTTTCTACCAGTTTAATTGCTCCGATTTTAATGTGTAGCAACTTTCCTCAAAGGAAACTTCACTGGAGAGGTACTTTAAGGGGGTCGTTTTTTGATGCTCTCCGGAGTTTTCCCAGAAAATGTAAAAAACTGGGAAAAAACATAGGAAAACCGGGGAAATCGGTACAACATTAAACAAATATTATTAACAAAAATATATAGATTTTTATTTATCTATTTACCTATTTAATTATTTAACATTGTAATACGGTACATATATTGTTGACGAAGCATCACTATCAACTGAATTCCGCTCAGAATCGTTTTTTCGTTATCAACAGTGGCCTTCAACAGTACATTCCCCATTAACCTTCGATCATTAAAAATCGTTTTTTTGTAAGTAATGGTTTATCGTTGCTTATTGGTATGGATTGAATTATCTTATAACAGTGGCTCCATTATCCTAGAACGTCTTCTATATATTTTATTATTTTTGATTTTTAACAAAGAAATGTATAATTATGATTAGTTTTAGAATTAATACAAAACGTCTAAAAGAATTCAAAATAAAATCAAAGTTCCAAAATCTAAAACTCAGATTATTTTAAATACATTTTTGATTCGTATTCCGAAAATCCGGAGTATTGAATTGCAGCAAATCCGGATTTTTAACACCACTTATAGGTATATTGCACTATACACTCGTATTCATAGTACGGATTGCATAAACGATTTAAACGATTTATTTCTCATAGCGTATTCGAACAGACGAGCGAATAGAAAATAAAAAAAAAACATTATTTTATTTCTGTAAAATGGTTGTGTATACAATTATATAAATAATATACTGGTTAACCTCAACCTATTCCATTGGATACGGTTTTTTTGTTTTGTTTAACCGATTTAACGGAGTCGAGTCCTCCCACGCGAATCATGCACTATAAACATTATAACGCAACTTCACAAAACCACTGTGTGTTCACCCCTAAACACACGGACTTGTTACAGACAATTGTCGGAATTTTTTATTCGAGCGAATTTCGAAGTTATAAAACGTTAAAGTTTGTAGTGCCAAGAAAATATTTGTCCGGCATTACATACGTATACGAAACAAAAAAAAAAAAAACCGCATCCAACAATGTCCTACGTTAATCCGCGCTCGATATTATAATATTAGACAACTGTTGGAATTTATTATAATAACACGACAGTTTTTGAAATACAACACAATCCGAATGATGGCTTAGGTAAGTAATTTTGTTCCGTAACATATAATATTATAATATTTGGTGCTTGAACATTTGAAACAGTGCTGTAATTATAATAATAATTATAACAATTCGGTTTTGGTATCAAAATATGTCAATAATAAATAATCAATTAATGTATGATTCGCAGGGAAAAATAAGAATTGTAATATATTAATATTAAAACAGTGCTGTTATTTAAAACCTGAATTTTATTATGATAAAACATTTTACATTATACATTTATTGTTTTTAGTTGAAACTATATTAAACCGGACGCATATTAATGGTCCCTACTTGAAACGAGTCACAGACACAAATGAAATAATTTTCGATTGTTTATCATAAATTCATAGTATCGATAATACGATGTCAACGATAACAATAACAAACATATTGAGTTAATCGAGTGTTTTTCACTGTTGGTATAAACCTGGTTTGAAGCAATACGGCAAGTCGGAGTGTGTTAAATATAAATATAAAACCTACAGTCGATGATAAACTACGACGGGTTTCAAGAAGGTAGGAGGAGAAAAAAAAAATCGATCTATGATCATTTAAATCCAAACCCAACTTAACTCGACAAGTGATAACATTAAACTATTATTCGGTCAATTGGATGAGTCCATAATTCCAGTGCTATACGCCCGTTTCAAGTATGGCAAACGTCAACGTGCTCCGACTAACATTACAGACATTTAAGGCTGTACGTATTTCTCTTATTTTTTATTTTTTTTTAATTGTTATACAAAAATTCTAATTGGGCATGTTAGTTTTTGTGTCTTTTTTTTTTTACACCGTAACTTTATGGAGTGTATATTTTTTAGAAAAAAGATACGTATACAAAATAATCCGAAAATAGTTTCATGTTGTTGGTAAATTGTGTAGCTAATATTTTTGTAATTTTTTCGAGGTGTTGAATTTACTATTGTTGTTCGATTACACGGTGTTTACAATGGTTGTGCTGAAAAAAAATCGACTCAAAAATACTTATTAATATGCACATTAATTATGTCTACGAATGTTTATGTACTTCGGATAAATAGAAATTATAGTCGTGGGAAAGTAGTGAGATTAAGAGACCGTGAGCTTTAAAACTTATAAATGAGATAATGCTCTTCTAGACAAAGCTTCTAGACCAAGACAGATTGTATTTATTATTATTAGATACTGAGTGTAGCAAAGAAGCTTATGGTTTTGTAAAGATGTTTATTTTTTTTCTGCGGACAATTTTTCATTACAACGTGTATTCAGAATAAAAAAAAAAAAAAAATAAAAATATATATTCATTTTTAATAGTCTATAAATGTACATACGTTTATAGATTTGAATTATAACCAATAACATAATTCAAGCCGGTCCAGAATTATCATCGAAATCAAAAATAAGTTTACTTTTTTTTGGTATAAATATACCTGAATTTAGCTAATTTAGGTGTACCTCCTTTATATTGGACCGACGCGTTAAATTGTTATGATTACGACTTAAAAGTGAAGAGATTTGAATTTAGAAAATCGGAACAAAATTGCTGGTAGAAAAGTTGGCCGCCGAAAAAAAATACCGTAATATATTTCTGCCTAATAGATTTCGTACATTTTTCCGTTTTTTCGCCGTTTTTCCAATTAATTGAGAAAACTCCTGGGAAAATCGAAAAATGACCTCCTCAAAGTACCTGCCCGGTTCGAATTTTTTTCAGAAATAGAAAAACAAAAAAAAATAAACATCATTGTAAAACCAATGGGTAGGCGATAGGTGAATATCGAATAGGTATCAGTCACATAAACAAAAGATACTGAATAAAGATCGCGGGGGACGGGGTTGGGGCGGTTGAAAGTAAATCTCTCTAATGTCACCCCCGTGAATACACTACCGTCCCGGAAAAGCTCTCCTCTACGAATTTCGTTATTTGCGTTTGAACTCGGATTTCGACCGAGACGCCGCCCGCCGCAATATTAACGTTCCGAGTAACGTCGTAATTGCGTTATGATGTTGCCCGTCGTCTGTTATAATAATAATAATAATAATAATAATAATAATAATATTATTATAGACCGAGACAGTAAACGCGTCCACTCCGTAATAACGCCGGACTCTCGGATCCGTTCGACGGCGCGACGTTGCCGCGCCGTTACCTACAGCGGCCGGTGGGCATCGCGCGCACACGCGGCCGCGTCGCAATATTCTACGAGCGCGTACGCACGCAGGTACAAAACGGGCCGGTCGATTCGTGTTTTCCCGTATTTTACGCGCGCATACGAATGGACGCGAATCGTTACCGTGCACGCGTGTAGCGAACGCGACGACGGCCCGAAAATGTCTACGTTTCCAGTGAAAATTAACGTATCGGCGGCTCGTTCCCGTGGTGGCGAGTCCCCCCTGAGGCGGCGAACGATGCGGCCGCGCGCGGTAACGTGGTCGCGGTCGTTCGACAGCCGGTGCCGGCGCTGTTTTCGCCGCCGTTGCCGCCGCCGATATGTGCCCCGCGAAATCCGTGCGCGCGCCGCGTGTTATTATTACATACGGCCGCGTACGATCGTAGTCCGGGCCCGGGCCCGGCAATATTCTCTGCGCGATAATGGTTTACGTGTACGAAACCATTTTATTTTCGACCATCCGCCGCCGCCAGCCCCGGCTTGGCATCGCTGCAAGTTTTCGCATTATAATGCGCGGGCGTCGTCGCCGAAATCCCATTCGTAGCAGACGCGGCGGGCCGCGAACGACCGCCCGCAACCGGCCGGCCGGTCGTTCCGGAACACACGCACCTATGCTCACAGTAATAATAATAATAATAATATTATTGTTACTGTACGAAAACCATCATAATTTACATACGAAACGTATCGCGTCGCGTGTATTCCATAATATTATAATGCGTTGTGATGTACACGCGGTGCGATTTACGTGGAATGACGGCGGCGCCGGTCATGGCCACCGGGAGGGGCGCTCCGGTCGCGTTCGTGTCCGGGGGCGTTGGGGGCCCGTCTTCGGGGTCCCGAGTTTCGTTAGGTTTCAATGAAGCCGAGTCGCAGATCAAAAATGTAATATACGCGTTATATTTTTTAGTCGTAGGAGGGGGGCGGGGGGGGGGAGAGAGACTAGGGAGATATATCCCTATTTCGGCGGCATTTATTATTTTTTCGTTTGTTTTTCCATCACCTGTTATTTACACGACTATAACACGTGTTGTTGTGCGTTTTAATCGGAAAAATCAAAAACCAACTCGGTTGTACTTGTAGCGAATCGCCCATATCGAATAAATCTGAACGTACACATTTTCTCGTTTAGAAACCAAACCTATCCGAACCGTTTTCAACGTGAAAGCGGACAGATTAATATTATCTAAATAAAATATAGTGAACGAACTAATAACGATTGCTAATACCTACCTGTAATTATTTGATTTCAGCGTTCATTTACGGGCCCATTGGATTATAAATAATTACACGTACGAAAATGTATAAATTAAAAAACGGACGGTCATATTTCGCACCGCGGTCGGGCCACTGTAGGTGAGAAGTTGAAAAGGTACTTACGATATATAGAGGAGAATTTAATTTATATTTATACGCAACGGTTGATCGTTGCTAACGAAAAACGATTCGGGTCAATAGTATTGCTTTTTAACAATGTGCATTTCACGACAACAATAATTGTTAAAAAAAACATTAAGAGATTTAAATAATAAAAAAAATTGATGATAACAAAAAAATAAATAAAAACTGTGGCCGACCTTACTTTTAATCGTTTAATCTTGTTTAACCTAAAGAACCAGTTTTTCTTTATTATTTCGAATATTAATGAAAATGTCTAAAAAATTACCTTTCTAAAGTACCAATTAGAGTCGAAACGCAACAAAAAAGGTCTCGTGTCATGTTTTGAACGGAACAAGATTTCCAAGAGAAATTGTGTTCATTATATAAAAATAAAATAAAATAAACATTATTGTAAAACCAATACACATTTTTTTCGATTTATTCAGAATCTATAAAATTAATAGTTTTTTTTTAGTATAATATAGATAAGCACACGTTGTACAATATGACATTTATAATAGAAATCTTGTTCCAATCGTTGACATCAGGTGTGGTTGCTGGTAACAAATTTTGACTGGTCCGTGTACTTTTGATAGGTAATTTTTTTTTACATGCCTTGTAGTTTACTTAACGATTAGAAAATACCGTTGGAAAAAAAAGATTATTTACGCGATAACGTTTTCAGTTATTTTCGATTTATTGTATTTCAGTTAGAAATTATTTTAGAATCCTGAAATTTTCAACGAATACTAATATTAGTATTTTAATAAATGCAGTACGAGTTTCAAAATATTCTACAAGTTTTTAAACTATTCATAGCTAGGGTATTTAAAATTTCGAGGATTTTTGTTTGTTTAGGTTTTATATCGATACAAATGTATTGGCTTCTCAACGATGCTAAAAATTCGAAGCAATGATTTATCGTTGCATATCGATATAAATTCAGTTATTCTATACATCCTATATTATCTTCTCGTCTATTCTACAGTGGTATCCTCTTGAGTAGTACACAGATTTATTATGTATGCGGAACGTAGCGACGACGTATAAAACACCAGCAGTGTGCTGGCCAAAGCCAGAAAAAAAACAAAAATGAATTACACTTATGCACGTGTCTAATAAAAATATTTGAACTCGAGAGCCATCGTAAAGAAAATTAATAACGAATAAAAATAAACCAATTGGCAACGCGCAGTACTTATTGTCAGTTTATACTATAATAAATTAATCTTAATAATGTTTTTGTCGTAAAAAACTATTAGGGTTGTGTTTACTTTGGATTAAATCAAAACTCAATTATAACTCGTCGTAAATTTACTAGGGATTCTTTTGAAACATTTCACTCGACGAATATTAGTAAAACCGATCTACATACCGACCTATAATAGTCAGGCTATAATTATTTTTTAGATTCTGAGCACAGTGAGGAATATATCGGTTTTTCTGTGCTCCTTTTTTTTCTGTCATAATCAACTTTTCTACCAGAAATCTTTACGTGACTTTCCAGTGTAGCATCTTGTTTGAAAGACGTTGTTTGATCACTTTTGCCTTTCCTTGTAGCTTTCTTGAGAGTCGAGGAACACTGAGAAAAAACGGAACAATGTACGGCAATAACGGTTTCATTTTCGATTTTATTACTAATCGGTTAAAAATAACTGTAAATACCCGAGTTTCTTTTTACAAAATACTTATATTGAGCTTTTCTAGAGTAGAGGTAGTAATATTTTGAAAATATTTTTGTGATATTTTAGCTATTTGTAGACAATTGATATTATTTTAGAGTTTCTCTTTGCAATTTATTTGGTAGATATTTTCTGGATAAAATTGTTTGACCAAAATCGAACCCGAATTAATGAGGGGGGTTCATGAAAGGCTATGGCCCCCGGGCCACCAGACTCCTAGAGACTCAGTTTTTGCCACAGTATATACTTTATGCATGTATTTAACCATTAACTTTGTATTTTGATACGTATTTTAATATTGATGAACGATGATGACTTATTCGTATTATTATGTATTACAAATACTAGTAAATTTGTAAAAAATAATATATTTATTTTTTCAAACAATACTTGTGCCTTTTGAATTGAGATCTATATGATGTCTATATTGTTATTTATTTATTATTTTTCTTATGTTAAATCATATTGATTAGTAAACATTTATAAAAAAAAACAATGTATATTGTTATTCTTTTAACGAGAATCTCGTTGAAAATTTTTGCCTCAGGGCCTCTAAATGTCATAATCCGGGCTTGACCAAAAAGATGTGTTGACAACTTTTAGATAATTTATGTGAAGCACGACGCAAAGATTTTGATTAGTGCGCCGCAAATCTACTCCTACACGAATTCAAAAGTGGATTAACTCGTCAAATGTGTTGACGAAAATCAATTCTACATAAGCAATAGCAAGTTGCTAATCAAAAATAATAATAACAGCGAGTACGATTTTATTTGGTCCATATTTTGTGTTTGTTTGTATTATTCACTATGAACTATGTGTACGTAATGTACATTAGGACAAAAGGGCTTCATGGCTATCGAGAGATTTCGACTTAATTTACACACGGTTGCTGAACACCATCCACCCGAAAAAGGTAATTATTGCTATAATGCTATTAGTTAATTGACTGCAAATATCTATTAGCAGTAATACCCGATCACATTATTGTCGGCTGTTTTCGCAACAGTAATAATTGCAATAGCTGCGATTTTACATTAACAGTAGGCATACCTACTGCCGCAGCGTTCGCTGCGGTTGAAAACGAAATTAGCATTTGACTATCGCCCTGTATACACGCGGAGCTCCTGGTCGCGGTCCGACGGTTTCCCGTACCGATTTCGGAGCACGTCGCGTAATGTTATATTATTATAGTCGATAGCGTTATGCCTGCCTACCTATATTATTCATTATTGTTGTTGTTGGGTCATTTTCTTTTCGCCTCATCATTATTATAACCGTATAATGTACGGACGACAGTTTTTTGTGGAAAACAAAAAAACCTCTCGACGACGACGACGATTGTCGCGCGCGTATGACCTACTCCACATCGTCGTCGCGAACAATGACTACGACGTTATATTAATTATAAGCGCACGACGCGACACAATACCTGCTCGTGTATTTCGTGTCCGTCGTCGCGGGAAACCGACAGACAATTATTATCATTATTGTTAATGCCGTTAACGCGTGCGAGCGTACGACACGATCGTAGTATTGGAAATTCGGAAATCGCGCCGCCGCCGCCGTTGACGAGCCGCGGCCGGGCTGCGCGCGCGACCGCGGCGGCGCCCCCGCGGTAGAACGCGGCGACACAATTCGAAAAATACGATTTTCCGATCGTTTTACACTGTCGACATTTCGGTAGTCGAAAATTGTTCAGCGCACTATTCGTTTATTTAATATCGAACGTTGCCGTTCATTATGAATGACTCTCAAATGTTCGTATTTCTGCATAAAAAAACCGTACGCGCCAATAGAGGAGAGGAGGTTCGGGGGCTCAGGACCCCCGAAAACGTCAACGGTCCCCTACCCAAACTTGATCGGTTATTTTTTTTCACGTTGATCAAATATGATATTTCTAAAAACGCGGTACAGAAATAATAATACCGAAGCACACCGTGTATGTGTGTTCTGAGCGCACCTAAACGCCTAACCATTATTATAGACCATAGTGTGGGAATAATAGATTCGTAACAATTTTTTTCAGTAAATAGCAGTATAGTTTGGTTACATTGTAATAACTAGGTATTAATGCTATACTCGATATCGAACGTAGACAGTAAAATTTGATTAGGAGTGTACACTTCTGTAAACACCCCTGCAGTTTCGGTCTGTATTGGATTTCAGCCCCCATTTTAAACCTCAAACGCTTTTTGCGCCTATGGTTTCCAGACGTGAATTTATTCTGACCCGAATAATGTGGTCATTCAGTTTCGCATAGGAAAAATCATAGAACATAATTGAAAAACAATTCTGAAACACTAAAATTTGTTTTCTCAACATTTCGATGTTTCGATTCGTGTTTATAATATATTCTATTAGCGACGCGATGTGTTCGGACGAAATCTAATGTTCGTGGATCCCCGGATTTTCAGCATGAAAAATCTCAAAACCTTTTTTTTTCTCTTATCGTAAATTCGCATTCAGAGCTTACATTCGGACCGTGGGTCAGTGCCCCAGTGGCCCGCTGTTTTATAAACGGACCAGTCGTATCTATAATCTGTAATTGAATATAGGGTAAAGGATAATACAGGATAATATTATATGCGAGTGATTTAGTACGTATTATACCGAAAGCAACGATAAAGTATCAATAAACTGTCAAGTTTTATCTATGGTTGTGATTTTAAATTCTAAGCGAATAAGCGATAGTTTCTTTGTCTTTAAATTGTTTGTCTGTTACATCCGTAAAAAAATGTGTCTACTTACTACTCGCTCTGAGCGTCCACTGTACCATCTTTTCTAGAAGAAATTGGCGCAAAGGCAATGTTATTTGTAATTTTTTAACAGATAGAAATGTTTATCATACGTATACTGTGTACGGTATAGGGTAATTTATTATAATATTCATAATATTTTTTTTTTAATGCTATCCCAAAAGCAACGATGAAATATTATTACTGTCGAAAAACTCTTTTGACGCGTAGTTTGGTAAACTAAAAGTAATATAATATTATACGAGTCGTGTTTTTTCTCTTATTGAACACACAAGTCAACCGTGTATAAGTCGACAAAAACGAAATACAATAACCAACATGTAGATTTAGTGTTTAAAGTGAGGGGACGAAGTCTTTCTTATTATTTAAGGTAAAACGATCCGTCTCTAATTTACGCCTTCGGAGTTCGTGGATGAGGGGGATATTTATTTTCACCGAAGGTTTTTTTTTTTTAATGCTGTTTTTAAAAAAAAACTCGAATTACTTTTATCAGGTAAAAATAAATTCTTCATTATCGGCTTATGGCTATTTTCCTTTGTTTTTACTGAGCGGGCATGTTATACGCGTCGGATAATATGATTCGGAGGTTATAGTTTATTTTCAAACCCTATAATACGTTGTTGGCGTAACGTTTTTTCACGAACCGGGGGGGGAGGGGGGAATAAAAAACATCCCGGGAGTTTCCCCCGGACAAAGTTCGGTCGGGTCTACGGCCGTACGGTTCCCCGGGCACGCACCTCGGTTTTCGGCGAACGCACGTACGCGCCCTACCCCGCCCCCCACCTCGAGTTTCTCGGGCCGCTTCGACCGCCGTCAATTCGCGCGCGGGCCGTATTACGTTGCCCGGAACGTCCGCGCTCGGGGCACGTCCAAACGGAAACCGGCGGACAATAATCGCTGTCGCCGTTGACCCTGATTTTCCGAAAGCCGACGACGACGACGGCGGCGGCGGCTCTCGGAGAGTGGCGGCGACGGCCGCGCGCGCGTATTGCGAGTGGACGGCGGACACGAGCGGCCGCCGCCGATCGACCAACGACAATGACAATTGTAAACGTACGCGCGTGATCGTTTCGTCGTCGGCCGGGGCACCGCGACTGTGTCCGCGCGCGCACGTGTGTATCGTTTATACACGCGATCGCGGTATCGACCGCACCGTATTGTCCGTTATAAAATAATGTTGTACAGCGCGCCGGCACGTTGATCGGAAAAATCACGATTCGACCGTCGCGTCGCCGTCCAAGGCTGGCAATGTAATACCGTACCGGACCGGCGACGACCGCGCACTTCACGAAAAAAAAAAAAAAAAAAA